>JAKJJM010022733.1:0-16073 GCA_021901965.1 Pipa carvalhoi | reverse complement strand
GGCCATTGGTGGCTTTTGGAGCGGTGGGGGCAATCGGGGGGTCAGTGTGGCCGTGGGGGGGGGTCAGGGAATAAGGTCCTTACCTTATTTATTACCCCCTCTAGCAGAGCTGCGCAGCGCGTGCTGCCGCTACAGGCAGCGGAGTGAGAAGGAATGCAGAAGCGCTGATCACATGCGCTCCCGCGTTCCTATTGGCTCCTGTGACTGATCGGGTCACAGGAACACTTCTCTAACCACGGAGGGAGACAGTCAGGACTCATTCCGTGGTAGTACAAGTGCTCCACCGGCAAAAAAATCTGCCAGTGGAGCGCTGATCCCTTTTAAAGGGCCAGACATGACAGGCACATCACTGGTCTCCATTAGACGGAGATGCAATCATGTGCCTGTCATGTCCTGGGTCCTGAAAGGGTTAAACTTCTTTATGCACAAGGCTGGCAACAACGTAGTTTTGGCAGAGGCAACACTGTGAAAAATGTTCCACTGTGCACGCCACACACTTTTATCCCTTTTTCATTCCAAGAAACTTGGGAGATATGGTTTTAACTGCACAAGGTCAAAGTGCAACTGAATGCCTAATGTAGCCTTGCTTTTAAAGGTGTGTTCTGGTCTAAACCATCTGTAAAATGGAACTTACATGTAAACCCTTTTAAAGTGGACACATGCAGAAAACATATTTAACTTTAAGTGCAGATATTTACTATACATTTTATTGGTTGATATACAACTGAATGGTATAGTCAAGCAGCATGTGTATTTCTTGTGTTTCAGTTTTCAAAAGACAATAAAAAATAAGAAGTTGTCAAGTCATTTATTTTAAATCTGAGAAATGAAATGCGTATTTCAGTGCTAATTAGTCATCTGGTAAAATACATGCTGCAAAGTTGCTTAAAAACAAATGCAGTTTTGCAACTGAGATGTTGACTAAACTGCAGCACAGCAGGTTAATTTCCATATATGTCCAGTTGGGAACTTTTTCACGGGTTGGTGAGAGTAGCTTTTAGTTGAAGTAATTCTTTACACAACACGTTGGTAAGGCCACTTAATTAAAAAAATTGACTATTATGTGGTGTGGTCATCTAGGTGCAGTTTACAGATTTTGTATATTTACATCACGTACCATTAAGGGTTAGTTACTACTGTCAGTCGGACCTTACTTTAGTTGGAGATCCAGGTTAATCTCATTGTGAGCGCTTTACCATTTGGAAACCCATGGTAACATTCTATATTGCTCAGATCTGTCCTCTTCCTCACATAAAAAAAGATGAATGTTTGTGTTCGTTTCTTAGATTGAGATGTAACTGCACTTTTCTTTATGCGTATTACAGAACAAGCTATATTATCAATAGAACCGTAACACTAAAAATACCATTTGCTATGTCCCAATGACGTAGCAGTAATTTAAACAACACTTGAAGTTATATTTAAAGTTTTGTATTCCCTCTCAACTTTTGTAGGCCACTGAAACCTATTTTGTACAGCCAGTTAGGATCATGTGAAATTGTGTGAGCATCACTGTGTGTTTTTATACAGGTATTTTAATAGCATCCTAAAATTTAGAAAAAAATGTTTTGGATTTGACATATAATTTGGGCCTTATGATTAACCTCCTCTCAGTTGGATAGCAGTGAGCAAGGGTCCTTGCATCTATGACAAGAATACACTTATTTGCCATTCATATAGATAGTTGCAACTGCAGATTTCAGAGTAATCAGCAGATTTAGAGAGAAAATGCTAATGTGCAGGGGATCTTGACCCTGTATATTTACTCATCGTCCGAGTGCTTTTTATAGTGCATTGTAAGAATGTTGTTGATTTATACAGGTGGACAGAGGAATTTAAGCAAGAAGTTATCTCCAGCAGGATTGAGACTACTCGCACTCTAACCCAAGCTATCAGCCAGTCACAGGACCCACCACAATCCTGGATATTGGTTACTGGAGTAGGTAAGGTAAAACTTTAGTTGATGTTTTTTTAAATTTATAAGTCGTACACTGTTGTTTCAGAATTCTGTCTGTAACTTGTTGTTTAATATAATCAGCTAGAGGGCGAAATTTATGAAGTCCGAAAAGACGCAAATTCGAGTCTTTTCGGGCTTAAACTCGTGGGATTCTCGCTTTCCTTATTCCAGAATTGAGTCTTTTGATCAAAAGGTAGCCATCATTTCTATGGCTACTAAAACTTTCGATTGAAAGATCCATTCCAGAATATGGAAAGCAAAATTCCCGCAGGATGATCTCGCGAGAATTTTGGAAAAACCGATAACGGTCTTTCCGACCATTATAAATTTCGCCCTTAGACTGTAGTGAACAGTCACAAATTCCAGAATCTACTTACTGCAGGGTATTATCCACCTAGCCAAACACAGCAATACACTGAAGACAGCCAAGGGGGGAATGCAGACTTTTTATCTCGTCTAGTAAGAGACTGGGAGGATGCAGCAGAGCTGCCCTCGAATGGCAAGTCCTCTACGAATCTGGTGAAAGTGCGCTCAGGTGAGTAATGTGTAGTATACTGATAATTAAGTCATTTGCATTAAAAATTCTTTTTTTTTTTAAATATATAAAACGAACATTACACATTAGAATAGTGTATATATTCATGAGTAAGTATTTAAGGCACACTGCATTCACCAGGCTCAGCAAGGAATTGACATTTTTAAAAAATGCAGTCCATATCCAACCAATCCAAAACACCTGGAGCGAATCTTATCTTAATCTTAACTTATCCCAATAAATCCAAAGATGGTATGGCGTCAAAAGGTGCATCCACTGTGTACTAGTCTAAAGAGGACCAATATTTATTGCAAGCAGAATTTTCACTTATTATTTTAAATAAAAATCTGATTAAAAATAATTAAGAATTACTTTACAAGCATAATAGTTTGCAATAAAAATACCAGATGTACCAATCTGTGCAAGGGTTAGTTTACACTGGCTACTATTGTGCAATTTAGAAGCTGCTATATAAAGTCACTGTTGTTACATATCATTGCCTCTTTACAGCTGCTGGAAGTGGAATGCGATTGCTACTTTAAACAATTTTTTGAACGTTAAGAGTTGCACTAAAAATTCATTTTTTGGAGCAATTCTGTGGTTTCCCAGATTCTCTCATTGTTTTAATTCTACTTGAAGACTTCCTTTTTGCATAGATGCAGCTACTAATGAAATCACATTTGCAATTTTTTTTATGTAATTTTAATAAGCCTTTTGCAAAATATTGTAGCAAGCTCTTAGGGTATTGTCAGAACACATATAAAAGTGTCCCATTTATTTCAGTGGTAACTGCATGAAGCTACCTCACGACTTTTTGCGCAAGTGATAACTGGAACAAAATACATTTTGTTGTGGTTACGGTTTGTACAAAAAGTAAAGTCAATGGGATGCATTTTGTTGTTTTTTTTTTTTTTTAAACACCTCATCTGGCATTGCCCTTAATGTAGTTTGTATTCCAGGCAAGTATTAAAGTATTGTCCTTTAAAGGAACAGTTTTTCCTTTTCTTTCTTTCTGACCAGCACCCGGCTCCCCGTCATTCACTACTGTGCTACTGACACTACGGCAGGGCAGGAGGGACAAATCTTGTCCGATACCTTCAGTACAAAGAGTGAGCAAACAAAACTATACCTGCAAAATTGATTGTGATTTGTCCCTCCTGCCCTGCCATAGCATCGGCAGTGCAGTAGTGGAAGGCGGGGAGCCGAGTGCTGGTCAGAAAGAAACGGAAAAGCAGTACATTTGAAATAAGTACAGCGCTTCCATTCAAAAATCATTTTATGAATTACATTAGTTTCTCATCCTGTTGGTTATTTTAAAAACAACCAAGGGCTTCAAAAAACAGACTGGACTGTTCCTTTAAGTACAATTGCTGTGAAGGCGTCACATTCAGAACAAGTAGATTTGGCAGACTGTTGAGAGACCACTATTCTGGGCTATTATTATGTCATCAGAGAGATACCCTCTATACTCTGGCATTAATAATATCCTATTCTACAAATACAACATGCAATAAATGTCTTAATATTTGAATTGCCTCTTTCTTTCTCTGATAAAATGGGGTTCATTAGTCTCACATTATCCAGATTGATACCTGTGCCTGGGCTCTCTGCCCTTTTTATCCTTTCAAAATTTGACCTGCTTCCTGTCTGAATACCATAAAAACAAAGCGGCCCCAGTTGCCTTTACTTTCAATAGCAACTGTGCCGGAGTGATATTCCACTTTAAGATAAGCATGCAAACAATTACCTTTAAGCATCATAATATATACTGGCATGGTTACCATTGAAAGTAATGGCACCCAGGGACATTTTGTTTTTATGGCATTCTGGCAGGGGCATCTTTTTCTCTCCTTGTGCTATTTCTGGAATAGTTCCATTTATCCCTTTCACACACACCTTCTTCCTATCTCCCTTCTTAGTTCTTTTTCTTACTGCCATTTCACTCCACCTTGGCCTGTCTCTGTCTAAGGCTGGGGTCACAGTAGCTGATTTTCAGCTGAGCTGTCTCAATTGTTTTCTGTGGTATAATCCACACAGGCTATTATTGTGCTTTGCAAAATAGGCAATAATGAGCTTAATTAAAAAACCTCAGTTGAAAATCAGCTAGTGTTACCTCAGCCTAACACACACATCTTTGCCTTTCCATTTTACTTTGACTCAAGCCATCTTACTTCCCCATTTTCATCTCTCTCTCCCTTGCCCTCATTTTTCAATGTGTCCCTCTTCTTCTCTCACATTCTAAAGATTTTGGTAAAATGTCTGTGTACAAATGAATATTTTTTTTTTTTAGGTGTAGTACTTGGTCGAGATGGGGGGGCCCTGCCCTCTATGCTATGGCCATTTCGCTTATGCTTGGGGGGCCTTATCGGAAATGGAACACAACCCTTCCCTTGGATTCACATTCAAGATTTATGCAGGTTGCTGTGTCAGTCTATTGAGCAGGGGGGTGGTAGAGGAGGTGTCCTAAATGCAGTGTCACCTTCTGCTATCAAAGACACCAATGGTGACTTCACACAAGCACTCAGTAGGACACTGGGACGCCCTGCAATTTTGCCTGTGCCAGCCTTATTTATTAAGGCTTTTCTAGGAGAAGACAGAGCACCTATGTTGCTGGAGGGACAAAGAGTTGCCCCACAAAGGACTCTGCAGAGTGGATTTACCTTTCTGTATCCAGACCTAGACTCCGCCCTTGCTGACCTTTTGAGATGAGTAATTTTGCACCTTTTAATATATTCACCTGGTGATAAAAACAATATATTTGCAAAGATTTATAGCATTGTGCTATGCAGTGGAATTTTGGTGATTGCAGAAATAAAAAAATATAACTCATACCTAAACAGTTGAGCTAACTGTATCAGGTAAATCAGCAAGAAAAAAAACTGGGGATTTTCATTGTGTTTCTGTGAAGCTGTTGAAAGCCAGTATCCTGCATATCTTGCAACCTCAGAAATTCCAAGGCTTTCCACACTACTTTTTGTATGTGCATGCCAGTACAACTCATAAGCCTATCATCCACATAAAACTGACATACAAACATGACCGTCTTTTGAATGAAAAAAGCTTAATAACAACAAGCAAGTCTAGTCTCTGTAGAAATAATTCTGAAAGTACATACATAAATATACAAAAGATAACACTTGATGTGTTGCATGTATTTTTCCATGTAGAGAGATGGCATTCTTATCGAAGACTTCAGTAATAGCTGTGCTTCACACCACAAATCTAGATTTTTAATTGGAAATGTTTAAAAAAAAAAAAAAAATAAAACTCTATATATACATATTTTTTATATTAAATATATGTACACAGGATCTGTTCTTGCAGTAATAGTCTGAACTTGATTTGGGGTCTAGAACAGCTGTAGTGGACAACAGTCTGTAATACATTTATATACACATGCTGGTATAACAAAAAGATTTCTTCAGCTATATGTTGTGCTGTATTCATCACAGCGTTTATGACCTGGAAAGCACATTAGGTGTCTAAAACCTTTACTGAGCACAGTTTGAGAAGTTGTGCTTGCTCCAGATATTGTGAATTTAAATTTTCAATTGAATATCACAGAGGGTCATTGTAAGTTCAGAACGTGAGTGTGATTATGAGATCAGAAAGCTTGTTAAGATCACTCAGGCATGGTTCCTTCTGCAGAATAAAGTCCACCCTTGTATCCTGCTGGGGAAATATTTGTAGTAGTTCACGTCTGAGTTTGTCTGTCTCTCTGCGTGACCGAACATCTAGTTCCTGTCCTTCCTGCACAACAGCTGCCTTCCGGTCCCGGAGGTTAAGGACTTCTGTTTGAGAAGATTTTTTGGGTATTGTATGAGACCCTTTTCTGCCAGCAAATGAATGACCTTTTGACCTGGATCTACATAAAATATGATTAGGTTAGAAAGAATTTTGGGCATGAAAAGCTATCCTGACATGTTTCATGCACTGCCTTACCTAGGCCGTGAAATTTTACTCAGAAACTGGTTCAGTGATGGCCCATTTCTACCCAGAGGATCATCAGGTACCATGAAAATGTTTCCAACAAAGGTAAATTGCAATAGCCTGTAAGGATTGAATAAAGATATGACTGTCAGAACTAAAATGTAGAAGCAAAATTTAGAGAGTCGGGGAAGTGATAAAGAAAGATTAAATATCAACCTCTCTTTTATGATTGCTTTCCAGGCTGAGGATTCAGTAGAAATGTCTCTTAAATTATCATTGGTGACTATGACTCCATCTGTCTTCTCTGCTAACTGGAGCAAGAACCTGTATTGATAAAATTGTGTTGTTTAAATATCAGATAATAAAGTATGTATATTCCCCTGAAGGCCTGTGGTCACTGAGATGCTTTCTAAAACTCTGGCTCAGTTTGGTTCATTATATTTGTATAATCTAAAAGAAAGCTCTCAAATGTAACAAAGGGTTTGGCTGCTAGCCAGGCATCAAATGAAACAAACTGTTTAACATTACTCTGTATGAGATGCAGTTTTTACGCCAAGTTTACTTTTCTAAACAAGGGTGTAATTATGCTTCACTAGTCCAGTTAATCCACTCAATACTTAGCACAGGAAAATCCACAGTTTCTTACTCATCATCTGGATATTTTTTCATGTCGCAAACTAGAACAATTTCAACCCTGTTTAAGTTTCAGTCATACCTGTCATCGTAAGAGGTTATCCGCTTGCCTTCTATGGTTCTCGATGGGGTGAAGGAAAGGAGTCCAACATCATTAAGTTCTGTTAGGAAATGCTGTTCTGTGTAGAGAGAAAGAAAATATGCAAGTTTTCAAATAAAAACAGTCCATATTCCAAAAGTGTTTTCCAGCTGACTAAACAGCTATTTTGTTCTAAAACACAAAGGACTGTGGCACAGACATTACAAATTGCAACATCTAGAGTGAAGTGAAGTTTTGGCCATCTGATCTGGCATGTAGTGATTATTTACAGTTCACCCACTAAGACTGGGCAATTTCCTCCAAGATTTTGAGGCTAGGCTTTCCTTTTTCATTTCATTGGATACTCCAGATCTGATATGGAGAAATAGTTATCTTCACATGGATAAAAGTTGCACCTCTTCATTTGGCCACCAGTATTGGATGAAGTCTAGCACCATGAACAACTTCTGAATAACACACACATCCTCCATTCCTGAATCATCTCATCTGCATTGGTCATGGCCAAAAGTCTCCCAGGTTCACCAAATTCATGCCTGATGTCATGTTTCTAAGATCAGCTTGCACGCCAAATTTAACTTCTATCCCTGTTAATGTACTCTCCAACATTTTTGACCCAGGGCATCAGCTTTATGAATTTTTTTCCATTTCTCAGCTCCCATAGTAGCGGTACACAAGAAATGCAAACAGCTGCCCAAATCTATTGCAATTATTTCATTTTAAACTTGCAATGTATTAGACTGATGTAGCAGAAGGTCCCTCCTTATTTATGAAACAAAAAATGAAGTCACCTAGGCATAAATGTGAGCACAATGGGTCCTGCTCCCCTCACACCAAACCATTTACACATAAATTAAAGGCTGGACAACATTAGTGAGTCACCTCCATTTATTAATTTGAATTTCACAAATGAAGGCACCTATAAAACATTCAGTGATACACATGTTTACCACAAATGAGCCCAGCATTGTACCCAGATAGTATATATATTTTCTAATTGATAATTATATTAAAATATTAGCTAAGGTAAAAGATCATTGGATTCAAAGTAGAGTGTACCATACTCTGTATTAAACTATTTAATATTCACAGTATATAAATATATATCCAAATACAGCCCACTAATGGGAACTGCCTGTATAAGATGCAATTGCAAAAATTATAAAAATCATTAACCACAGTAACCTTATATTTGATGAATGTATAACTATACAAAAGTGTTTAGAGAAACTTTATCTCTCCAATAATTCTTGAGGGTAACAGAGAATGGAGATCTAAGGACCCGAAGAAGGTAACTGCCAGTAAGGCAGGAGTCAACTAATAGGAGAAAGTTATTTATGTCCTTTGACCCCCCCCCCCCACCCATGGTCCATGTGACTGTAATTAATTAACACTTGCTTTATTTTAATTAGGGATATACTAAGTTTTCACAGTATTCCATTTTTCATTTATATATCTGAATTGTGAAAATTGCTGATTTTGACCCAATAACAGAGTTTAATCCTTACCTGTAATTTTATGGTCTTTCTTCATTCTCCACTGAGGCACAAAGACCGTGATGTTTCGGTGTCCTCTGTCCCAGAAATACTGCACCGCCAGTGCAATTCCACGGCAGGAGAAAAATTGGTGAAGCCCATGTCTGAGTGTAACACGAATAAATAATTGTTAAAGAAACACTAAACCATAGACGTAGCAATGCTTTCATTCATAAGGCTTGTTGGATACACTGAAATTATATACTACTATATGAAAATACAGTTAGTGAGAAGGAAACTCCAATGTAAAATAAAGTTCATAATGAGTATTTTATCTTTTGTGTGTCACCTACAAACTGACCAGTAGGCAAAGATTCTATAAATCAGGTGTAGTAATGGGTATTGTTCTTTAAAGAAAAGATCTACTAAAAACAATGGGAATTCAAAAAAGAGAAAATGTTCTATATACCATGGGATCTCATGTTCAAGCCTTGTTGGCTCTTTGGGTATGATATAATGATGTTAAAAGATCAATACCAAAAACTGAAAAATGTCTCAAATGCATTTATAGTTACCATATATTCAATCTGTGCTTCCAAAATATCTAAATTGTAAATAGAAAGTATATTTAACTATTTAAGTGGTAACACCTTCACAACAATAAACTGCCATTCTAATTAGGAGAGTTAATTAAAAGTTGTCCTATGCCCAACAACTATCAAAAAGTCATATATAATAATTATAATTTCAACAGTCAAGTTTTTTCACTTAAGCAAGAAGAAAATACAAAAACAAAATTGCATTTATAAAACATTACATAAATTCTACAAAATATTCTCAAGCTACACCATGCTGGGGAAATTCTGATATCTTGTTTATAATAATAGCAAATTGTCCACTTCTACTAAACGAATGGGACACATTTTGCTTATTAAGAGGAACACAGGCATAAATTACTTCTTATCAACAAATATCTTACTCCAGCTGTGAATGGACAAATGAAAGCACTAATGTTATAAAAACAATTCTTTAACAACGCTAAAGTCTTTTTATAAAAAGGTTTGTAGAGGTATCTACTTTTTTATTAATTTCAGCTGTTTTGCCTAATGCCAGCACTAATTTAAGAACTGCACTCAGAAGCATTGTGTCCTGTATCACAAAAAGGAACATCTAAGAGGCAGTTGATACTGTGGATGGAATATGTCACCCAGGGGTAAATTATTCATGGTTCAGCATCAGTAGAACTGGGAAGTAGATTACTGTATTGCTGGACAGTCCTATGAAGGTGTATTGTGAGATTTAGGGCCAGATTCCGTAACCTCTATACTACTGGGGAAATGCCTTTGCAAAGGGATTTCCCCCGAAGTGCATGAGGCGCGGCCGATGAAATAGTCGCGAACGAGCTTCATGCACTTCAAGAACAGGCGAACAGAGTGGCCGCTCTGTTCGCCTGCTCTTGAAGTGCATGAAGCGCAACCGCGACTATTTCAGCGGGGTGCCTCATGCACTTCGGGGAAATGCCTTCGCAAAGGCATTTCCCCAGAAGTACGGAGCTTACGGAATCTGGCCCTTAACCCTAGTGGTGGTAAAAAAGGAACAGTAACTGTGCCTGCACCCCCATGGTAAGAGACAACACTATGCAGTCTCAGATGATGCAACAGAGAGCAAACACTCTACATCCTAATTAAGAATGGAGAGGGACATTTTGAATGCTGGCCAGAATCCTCTTTGATGGATGGATCCCTGTTCTAAAAGATCCAAGAAAGCCTTCAGGATCCTAGCCTGGATCTGATTAAATTGTATTAAGAGACTAATTTAGAAGCTACCACAGCTGAAACGAATGAAGCTCTGTGAGACATTTGTAGTCCTTTGAAGAATAATTCAGAGATTTCGGCCATGCAAAAATGTATAAGTTTGTCCATATTTGCTGTATGAGTGGAACAGATGCTAAGGGGGTCATTTCGGTAGGTCCGAATTTTCTGTCTCGAATTCACTTATAGCAAACTCCCATTATAAAGTCGCGACCGCGACAATTCTGCCATTATAAAATCGTGACCGTGACAATTTTTTAGCCGCGGTTGCAACTTTATAATGGGACTTCGCTATAAGTGAATTCGGGATGGAAAATTCGGACCTACCGGAATGACCCCATTACCTGTAAAGTTACCCCTGGAAAAATGGGATTGTCTTATCTTAGGACCACACCAGTGTTTTAGAACAATGCAGTATGTATGGAGATGGAAGAAGTAGCCAAACCACTGACTAAGGGTGAAATTTATTAAAATTGAAATACTTCGAAAATGGCATTTTCGACTTAAAAACTTGGAATTCCGAATAAAAATTCGAAATTTCGAGTTTCCCCTTTCTTCTAGTACGTGTAACGAGCGGTGCTTCCATGAGAGCACCGCTCGTTACATTAGGCTGCTCAATACAGCAGCCGCTGGGGAGAATCATCTATCCCCAGCACTTCCTGGTTGGCAGGGCTGTGCAGTCAGTAAGGTAAAGCCCCGACTCAGACTCCTCAATTTCCCCTAACTCCGACTCCCAACTCCACCAAAATGAGCACCGACTCCACAGGCCTGTCAGGGCTGTGGAGTCGGTAAGCCAAAGCCCCGATTCCGACTCCTCAATTTCCCCTAGCTCCCGACTCCACCAAAATGGGCTCTGACTCCACAGCCCTGCTGGTTGAACTTAGCCAATCAGGAGCCGCTGACGTCACGGATGACGTCAGTGGCGGCCAATTCAATTAGCAGAGCTCAGCCAATTGAATTGGCCGTCGATGACGTCAGCGGCTCCTGATTGGCTAAGGTCAACTAGGAAGCGCTGGGGAGAGATGAGTCTCCCCAGCGGCTGCTGTATTGAGCAGCCTAATGTAACGGATGAATTCGGGAATTCCGATTAAAAATTTGGAATTTCTAAAATCGAAAATGGCATTTTCGAAATATTTCTATCAAAAATGCCATTTTCGATTTTAATAAATTTCGCCCTTAGCTGCAAAACTTTAATGTGACAATGACGTTTCTGGCTAAGCAGGCCCTTTATCAAGTAGTGTTTTAGAACAATGTGTTTTTACCCCTGGTAAAAGCAAAGTGTTACTTGCTATTTTGTGGCCTCAAGTGTCAGTGTCCTGAAAATTCCTTGCAGAAAGTGGCTGCAAAGCCCCATGCAGCATTTTGCCTGCTTCCAGCAAATGGCACATTTTATATTAAGTAATGTAGCTACAAAACAATTAGCAATACTGTGAAATGCTAGTGTGCCCCTGTCCTAAAACTCCTACAGCTTTTGAAGGGGTAATGAAGTCTAGATCCTATGGACATTGTATGCTTATACATACTTTGCAAATTGATTCTGATTAAGGACCTGTTTCCAAGGGAAAAGACTAGCTACTTTCAGAAAACTGATGCAGTTTATTTGTAAAAAGGAGGTAGATGTTAAAGCTTACTCTGAACCAGTGTGATTAAAGGGCAGAAGTGACAGTAGATCTACCACTATTTAAAAAAGTATTTAAGCAGTTAGTCATGAAATAGATCAGTTAAAAAAATAACGGTTCCATATACTGCTCCTAAAGATTGCTGTTGGAAGGAGTGACAGACCTCATGGACCCTAGAATGATAGCCAAGTGGTTCTATGCTACCAGTGATGGGATATATTGTGTACCTGCTAGACTGCCACCTTCCTGAGGAAAGAGCGGACTCTGGTGTTGCTTACTTCTAAAGTGTTGCCAAGTCCACACAAGCATCACATAGATCTATGTTTTATGATGGATAGTATGGCCAATTGCTTCTCAGAGTGTTAGCAGAAGCTTCTTATAGTGGAGAAGTAAACACACTGGTGGGGCTATTAGCTCTATCCTCAAAAGCCCTCTTGATCATTCTAGGACTTGTAGAAAATACAGATTCAAACTGCCCATTGTTTTACAGAATTCTTGTGTGTCTGAATTCATCCTAGGAAACATCTTCTATGAATTTTTTTCCCTAATTTGGGACAAGATTACTGCCCTGCTACCATGCACTCTGATGTACTAATACCATACTACTCTGCACCATGGTGAATGAAGAGTGATGACTACTACAAGCCTTACAAAGATCATATAAGTCTGAGCTCAAAAGGGGAGAACTGAAGGAAAACTCAAGGCCCAATTAATAAGAAAAGCGGAAAAGCTCCCAGGCAGTACTTAGGTTTGGGCAATTCCTACATAGGGTAGGTACATGCCGGTGCAGTCAGGGTAGTGGCAGCTGGCCCATCAAGAGTTACTCCAGTGAAAAAAAAACATGTGGTCAGTGTAAGGTTTCTTTGAGAAATCTAATGTGAATTTGGGAGCATGCTTCCAACCTATTGCCTGATGCTACCAGTTTATAATTGTGATAAATTCAGAGTAACATACTGTACTTGTTGTAAAGCTGGGTATTGGCTCTTTTTAAACTGTTCATTATAGAAAAACATTCTGTGGCATTATTTAATTATTGTTGGAAATGTATAGCTACCTTTACACACAAAAAGCAATATGCACAGTTCTGCAATGCAGCACTCAAGCTTGTAAATCAGTTCAAATGTTCATTCACAAAAAATGTGTAAGAATAGTGTATATCTTTCCAGCTGCTTCAAGGAAGATTTTCAAGATAAGTCACCTTTCTATACTTCGTATGGTATCCAAAGAAGCACAAAGAACAACATCCCCAGTGTGATATATTTTTAAATCATAAAATGTGGGGGAAGGAATCTTCACCAAATCAGGGGTGTGTTTTCTCTGCATATTTGCATTTCTGTATAAAAGTAGCAGACCAGGAATCTTTTTGATGGAGCATTGTTTGGACTCCCTATATAAACTCTTCTATATAAATTACAATACAGCATGATGGGCTTAATTTGTTATTTACTAGGCAGCGTTCTTCCTCTGACTGCTTTCAGAAAGGTTATAAGGCACATTACCAGTTCTTGACATTCTTTATCTGCTGATTCACTGAAAAAATCCACATAATTATTCCTAGTTACATGACGTGATGACTCTATTAGTACCTGCCTGTAAGTGCTACTTGCAGAATGTTGAAGTAGAAATAGTGTACTATTGTTTCCTTTAATTCCCCAACCAGGCTCTAAATTTGGTATAGCCTGGCTATCTTCCCAAATACCATATATTAAATTTAACTTAAAGGGTCCACTTTTCTACCTGGTCACCAGTGTATTCCCATTTTAAAAAACAGCAGATAAATAAAATGCAGTGTAAAGGCTGTTTTGACATCTGTGCTACCCCACCTTATGTATGTGTCCCAAAGTCCTGGTAAGATTGATAAGCATAAACGATACGGTGAGACAGGCCAGATGAGTCTTGCCAATCCATCCCTTAAATTTTGAATAAATATCAGGAAATAAACTCTGCATAGATGCAATTGTTTTACTCTGTAAGACTTCAAATGAATCCTAAAATCATGTCCAGTACAACACTCCTGTATTTGTGCCTGCATAAAATACAGTCAACTTATATGACAAGTGGCCTGGATTACTCAATTATTGAGCCATAATTGTCAGGTTTATGGCAAGCATTACATATATTGCAGGTCTCACATGTATAAATATGTAGATAATAATATGTTCTAATTATGCAAAATCCCTATTCCAAAAGTTAAATGTCACTTACAAAATTAGGAAGCAGTTTTTGGCACTGGAGTAGGTACATTAATAGGGGCTCAACAGCTGGCTATTGGGCTGCTTTATTTGCAGTTACCACATGTGAAAAAATTCAAGCGGAAAGGGGTTTGGTCCCTCATTGTTTGGTTAACATGATGTCAGAATTCTATTTAAAACCATAAAGGCTTTCCGTGCCACAGAGATGGGCAGATAACAGGCAGGTATAGGTTCTATAACCTCTATGACTGCTTTTCTGTTACAAAAGTAGCCAATAATATTATAATAAGAAATAAAACCAGGGAGGAATGCTCTGTTATAAATGTGTACAACTAAACACATGCTTTCTCCCTTATACAGATTTATTTTTAAAAATAAATAATTATGTACTACTTTTAACACAATACTGTTTTTTGTGAAAAACCATTTTATTTTAATGACAGTATCAGCATACATAACTTTCAAACTGTTTAATTATGATTTGACTACATGTCCCCGCTTGCCAGCTACAGCTAGCTAGAATTGCAGCAAATGAGTCATGGAAGTTATGAGGTTCAAAACAGAAATAAGTTCAATAAGTGAGAGAAGTAAGAAGAGTGTGAAACCGAGAAAGCACACAGTTCCGGTAAGTATCTCGGCAAAACATACCATAATAATATTGTTTGCCTCTCAAGTTTCTCCATCAGGGAGTCCCTTATTTGTAATTTGTTGTCAAAATTGGAAAACCTCTAATTTCAAATTAAATGCTGCTAAATACTCATATATATATATAAAATTTAAATTGTACAGCGTTGCGTAAATTTGTGGCGCTTTATAAATAAAATTATACATACATATAATAGCTAGCAGTTGGAGGACCCCTAATCACGTGCATGAAGGAGTCTTTGACTGACCAGATTTCTTGGGCAAAACAATCAACTGTGATCTCCTTGAAGCACAAGTTGATCACTTGAAACAAATGTTGGAGCTACCCATACAATCATTGACTGGGGAACACTTGGGTCTACAGTGGTCAACTTGAGTAACCAAATGTATGTGGATGCATAAGTAATATCCTAGCCATACAGAAAGACAGGAGTAATGCAAGTAAGTTAAATGAGGCCTAGATTTTGTTTTAAATACTAACTGCCAAATATCATTTATTTTTTAGTGTAAATGGTGTTTTTCAGTAAATCCTTTTCTGTAATTTTCTGTTGACCCATACATTGCAGAGGCTTTTTATAACTGTGTAATACTTATTTTTGTGCTAATGTAAGGAATGCTATAAAGCATTTAGTAATAAATACAATTTGTGTGACTGCCATATAATTTTAGGTCTACCACTGCCATTTAACTAGTGGTGTGACTCTGCTATGATGATTCCTGAATGCTCCTGTTGTAACAATGGGCTGTGCATCAGCTAAATGTGCTTTATCATGCGGTGCCAATGTAATGTGTTTAACCACAGCTCAGGCCCAAGAGCTGGAACTGAAGTTGTGAGGAAAATTTATAATTACCGTATTTTCCGGCGTATAACATAACTTTTTTACCCCAAAAAAATCTTACCTAAAGTAGGGGGTTGTCTTATGCACTGGGTATGGTTTTTTAGAGAAGTGTAACGAACGGTGCTTGCAAGAGCGCACCACTCATAGTAACATAGTAACAGTTTATAAGGCTGAAAAAAGACTCAAGTCCATCCAGTTCAGCCTGTTTTCCTGCAATGTTGATCCAGAGGAAGGCGAAAAACCCATGAGGCAAGAGCAAATTATCCTCATATTAGGGAAAAAAATTCCTTCCTGACTCCAATATGGCAATCAGAATAAATTCCCTGGATCAAGATACTAC
>JAKJJM010022724.1:0-10716 GCA_021901965.1 Pipa carvalhoi | reverse complement strand
AAAAAAAAAAAAAGCTTGGTTATATGGGTCAATTAGTTCTTACTAAATATGTGAATATGAATTTCACTTTTTATGATCGTTAAGGGCTCATAGATCTATTTTTGTATTCTTACATTTTTTTATTTCATATTTATCTACATAGCTAAACTGCAGCAGAGGTACTATACTCTGAGGTAATCTCATGCAATAGAATTCCTTTATGCACCATTATTATCAGTGATGTTTAGTAAGTTTGCTTGGCACAGATAATTTAGCTTCTATATAAATATCTTCAATTTATACACACAGCATGTTAGAAATTAATTAATTCATTAAAGAAATATTGTTATGCAGTCACACACAGTTTGGCATACCAGCCACCTTGATCAATGCAATCTTCCCAAAAAAAAACCAAAAACCAGCATTTATACTGTGCTGCTGGCTGCACATTCTAAATAGAGAATATAGAAAGCATTCTAAGGTACATGGAGCAACTCCTTTTGCTTAATGAAGCATGGACTTCTCATTTTGTCAGGGAGATTATCATGATCAAATACCTGGTGTGCCATAACCCAAGAAGAAAGTGAGACAGGTGACCATCTTGTACTGCAAGCTGGCTACATAAGCCTTAAGTTGAGTGCAAAGCAGTTTGCAAAAAATGTATCTTCCTTTCAACACACTTTCAACTGTAACCCACTTAAAACCTCTTAATTCTTTCTTACTGGACCCATGTACATACTATTAGTTTGGGCAATGCAGTCTGGTCCCAGCCTAAGTTTAACAAGTTAAATCACTGCATGGATTGGTGCTGTTTTTCAAATAAAATCAAACATAGGCACTCTACACATATACAACGAATTTCAGTTTGAGGCAAAAGGGTTATTTTTCATGGTCTATTTGTTTTAAGGCAGGCTGATGTATCATGCTTTTAGTTAATACATTATGTATATCTTTCTTTGTGTGCTTAGAGGCTGATATGTAGTATTCTGTGTTGCAAGAAGAACATTTGACCAGTATACATTTTTCATTTGTCCCAAGTGTCAAACTTATAAAGCAAAGCACTACTCATAAATCAGTGAAGGACATCTCGCACTGCACTGTCACTTCCAATTTTCTGTTTGCTGAACATTAGCCTCTGGCTCCATCTATTACATTTCTATGCCGTGCCTAAGATCTTCTTAAGTTATAGCTGCGTTTGTACTGAAGCAAAAATAATAAACTCTAGCTCCCAAATAATTGATATTGAGAGATATATTAAGAGATATAAACCCCTTAAGTGCTAAGAATCAATATAATGGGTTCCCATGTTGAAACCTTTTTTATTGTCACGTTTACATAACTTCTTACATTTAACATTAGCTTGTTCCAATTATGTTTCTACAATTAACGTTACAGTAAAATATATAATATAGCCAAACCTATACATTATGACCAACAGATCTGTAAAGTTTTGATGGATTAACCAATCCATGCTTCACAGCTATAGCTATTAGAACAAGGATACTGAAATGCAGGCCTGATCATTGCCCTGTGTTGACCTAGTGTATCATGTCTATTGTACATGGCATGGTTTATATGAATGATTTTTACTATTCTCTTTACTTTCAGAAAATACTTTTAATATCAGAATTAAATTCTTCAGACATAAACAAGGAAATGATTCCCTGTGACACGCAATATTCAAAAATGACAGTGTCACTTGAAAGGACAGTCAGTTGTCAACTTTCTGCATTGAAAACTATGTATATATATATAATTATTTCAATATTAATATAAAAATAGATGCACATGAGGCATGGCCTAGATAGACAGAACATAATCTAATTCTTCATATAACTTTTTTTTAATACATTTTCATACTAATTTGCAGTTTTGGTGGATAATATAAGGGAAATATATTCATTTATTTCACAACCCTAAAAGGCACACTCATTTATGATGTTTGTATTTGTTTAAAGGAAAAGTAAAATCACCAACAATTATTTATATATCTTTCACAGTTTTAGGTATTATTTTCAATTTACAGTTATTTTTACAGCTTCCCTATAACCTATTTCCTCTGTAGCATATCATTTTGAATCCAAAGTCAATGAAGAACAAGAATCCTGAGAATCCAGTGATCAACTCTCGGGTGGGTTTTTTATTTAACTATTTCAACTGATCTGCTGCAGAGGAAGTTGGTGAGAGAGGGGTGGCTTCTGTAAAAATTGGCTACAAACTGAAAGTGGTGGAAAGTAATAAAATAAAGTAGTTTAAAAACATTATTTCACAATGGTTGTTAAACTGACTAATAAATATTTGAGGCTTTAATGGCCTCTTAAGATTCCCAACATATTAGAAATATTTATGTAATACTATAATGATTCCTTCCTGCTAACGATTGCTTGCAGTGTAGAGATTTAAGTACTTACGGCCCAGATTCGACAATAACACTGCGCACTCTGTCAAAGCCTCTTTCGCAAAGGTTCCCACATTCATTCAGAAGTTCCATGTGTCTACCTTGGAAATTCTCCTGTTCGAATACTACAATCTGCAGATAAAAGTTTCCATTTTAATAAAGTAAGATTACTCTATGTTTACATCTCTTAAAACATATTCAGTGTTATTGTATGTGGTATGCACTAAGAAAACCTATAAATAGATAGATAGATAGATAGATAGATAGATAGATAGATAGATAGACAGACAGACAGGCAAACAGACAGAGATAGATAGAGACAGACAGAAATAGATACATAGATAGATGGATAGATAGATGATAAATAGACAGATAAACAAATAGATAGATAGATAGATAGATAGATAGATAGATAGATGATAGACAGACAGATAGATAAATAGATAGACAGACAGAGATAGATAGAGACAGACAGACAGACAAAGATAGATAGTTAGATTTTACAGCTTATTAAGAATTATATATATATATATATATATATATATATATATATATATATATATATATATAACATGTATTTAACAATATTAATGAAAACGTTTAAACCCCCATAGGATTTTGTTGCAGCTCTGTTAGAGCCAATACCTTGTATAATCCGACACTGGGCTCCCCAGGCCTTGTGGGCTTGGTAAAAGGAACTGGTGCTGGGATAGTTTTTTCCTTGGAGTCTGTACCATGGCTGGCTTTAGTTGTGTGAGACATATTGATCTATAATGTTAAAATCTGAACAAAATTGCACGGTTATAGTGAGCATCAAAAATACCATGTACACCTTTACATTTAAATACAAACGCACACAGTTGTATGTCACTGAGCTTTTATTTTCAGAAATTCCATGCAGTGAGTACAGATGTTTATCTAAAAAGATACAAAGGAGGCCAAGAAATATGTGAAAAAAATTTTGTATATTGAGCATATCCATTAGTTATGTCCTTCCTGCATTCCCTAATGGATGAATAACATACTGTCAGTGGTAACGATTTGTAAAACCAGGAAGCACACACGCAGGTCTTATATACATAAAGACCATCTTTCAAACAAGAAAGTATTTGCTTATGGAGAGAAGAATCAGATTTAAACTGCCCAAGAAAACTGTGGATAGCAATATGTAAGTGTTCTTTTTTACCCTATAGATTGGTTTGA
The DNA here is from genome assembly GCA_021901965.1 of Pipa carvalhoi. NCBI lineage: Eukaryota > Metazoa > Chordata > Amphibia > Anura > Pipidae > Pipa > Pipa carvalhoi. Next base: position 7,136 of record JAKJJM010022724.1, on the reverse strand, counting down.
TTGAACACAAAATTAACTTTAAATAATTTAATGTACTTGAAAAGTACCAAATTAGAAGATGATATAATCATAATATTTACATAATTGTAAATTAGGAGAACATATCAAATCAGATACCAGGTCATCAAAGTTTCATAGTGTTAAGACTAGGGGCGGTATTTATGAAAGTCGGAAACACCGGTACCGGTCTTTCCGACTTTCATGCGGTCCCGATTTCCATATTATGGAAATCGGTATTTTTTGATTTCCATAATCTGAAAATCGGGTACTTGTACCGAAATAATCCGTAGCCATTTAAATTTATGGCTATGGATTGGTACAAATACCCGATTTCCATATTATCGAAATCGAGAAACACCGATTTCCATAATATGGAAATCGGGACTGCCTTTATTAAGCCCGAAAAGACTCTGGTGGAGTCTTTTCGGGCTTAATAAATACCGCCCTGTGTCTCTTTGATTTAATGGGAGATATTTATAAAGGTTTCTGCTGATTTATATAGGATCGAAGACAACTTTTCCAAAAGTGACTTTAGACATGGTGATAATAGTTTCTTAAATAGGCAATACTAGCGTAATAAAAAAATCTAACTGTTTCTCCAGCATATTAAGAGGTTAAAAAAACTTTTTAACTTTCATAATTATCCCCCTATAAGTAGAAATCTACAGTCATTTTATCAATGAACCCAGTGCCTATAATGTATTTGCTGCTTCCTTTCCCCTTACCTGTGTAGCTGTTTCTTGTTAGGGCAACCAGGCTTGTTGTGGAAGCCTCCAACAGGTTCAGTATTTATACTCCAGTAAGGGCAGTCCCAAATAAGTTAAAGACAATAGAACTCATAGCTCATCAATAAATACTTTGGAAGTCCCTAGTCATCACAAATTTTGTTGTAACCAGTCATGAAGAAACATCTCCCATTGACAGCAGCTGAATCAAGCAGTTTGCATTGTTGGTGTGTAAGAGTGCACACGGTGCAGAGCAGAAATTCCTGATGTGATATTTGGGATCTCACATAATCTTACATTTGAATTAAATGGAATATTCATAAATAAATTCATTTAAAACATATGTTAGCTCCTTACACGAAATGCATTAATAAAGGATTTCTTATGTACCAGAATGCATTAGTGTATATGTCATTTAGTGGTTAAAATGTAATAAATTGAAATAGTTTTTTTCTTCTATATAATATCACACATATTGTCACAAGGTGAGAAAAATTGCAGAGGCTTTAGCTGTTTCATAACAAATAAGTAATGAGGTTTAGTATTTCCTGTAAAACATGTATATCAAACAAGTAAGGATACATTCAACAGAAGATATATTTTCATAATAAGAACTCTTACTTTCCTATAACTGTTTAATTATAAAAGCTGTGTTTATGTTCATGGGTGGTAAGGTGCAGGCCAGACTCAGAAATGTGTAAGAAACGCACCTAGGTATAGTAGAAAATAAGAAAACTAAAATGCATGGTGCAAGTAGCACTCAAAGCCATTTTAAACTGTATAGAACATATGAAAATCTATTCAATGGAGAGATGTATTGGTTAGAATATTGTTATACATCAGTGACAGATATCCAGATGTTGGGAACAGATAAGATGATCAATGTCAGAATAACTGTGTCATAATGTATAAATCCAAATAATCATGTTCGGTGTAAATATTTCCTCCCTATCCTTGAATTTTGACCAAAGGACGTGCCTTAAAAGGAAAGTAACACCCAAAAGGAGAATATAGGCATGCGCATGGGGTGTTTCTGTTGTCCCCAGGTACGACTTTAGGGGTCCCTCTGTTTTCTTATTTTTTCACTTCTTCTAAGGAGTTCGGGAGTAGTCTATGCCTCCTGAAGCACCCCTAAGTTGGTTCAAGCTAAGACCATAGTAACGGTGTATGTCTCAGGTGATGCGAGTTGTGGCATCGTCACGCTAGGTGCCCCCTTATAAAAAGGTCTGAGCTTGCCTATGAATGAGAAATTAATCTCATTTGGATTGGCTTGGGAGATATTCCCACACAGTACTTGTAAAAACAATGTATGTAGAAAACTATAAATCTGTTATAATTCATATTTGACTATTTGGTCATTACTGCCATGTTCATTCATTCGAGAACCTCCAATATCATGTATGACTGAAATTTCTAAGCTGAAACATCAAAATGTATTATTTAACTAATCTCTTATTGAATTTACCTTTGTCTGATGACACTACATATAAATAATGTAAATTAAAAAAAAAAATAGAATTCTCAGCCTTCAAATTAATGTGAAGCGACTGGTGTTTCAATTTAGTGGTTGGAGAAGCACATGTAGGTGTTATTTGCACTAGAATGAAAAGTTGGCATTTTACAACTGCTTGAGACAAATACTATTTTAAAGTGAAGCAGACTATTACTGCTATGTCAGTGGCTGTTAACAAGAGCTAATTGTTTAGTTAAACAGTATTATATGTTGGGCAGGGAACTCACTTTGATGTAACAGCCCTATTAGCACATTGCACTGATGTAAGAAGGAAAACAATCAAATTCAGATCCAGTACGGAAAATAAAATAAAATTCTCTTGAAAATTATATTATGAATAGGTAGAGCCATATATTAAGGTGCCTCTTTTTTTCAAGGGGTGATATTTAAAGTGTGAATTTTCTTCCAGATCATATTTGCGACAATATGCTATGATATGATAAAATTACCCACTTGCAGAATGCACCTTTTCATTAAAAAGGATACTACACAAAAAAAGTTGGCTTTAGGAACCAAAAGTTCGTGAGGTATGACGGAATTGTTAGTAAATAGGAGAATTTGTGCCCACTTACAGAGCCAAATCACAACTTTTAAAAAGCCAAAACCAACCGAAAAGAGTTAAAAAGCCAAATCCGCATCAAACAATTTAACAAACCAAAATCAGCAACAAAATATCCAAAGCAACCTAGAAGTTAAATGGAATGTGTGATGTTTAGTACACTGCAGAGAGTGGACTTTATTTTTGACATTTGTCTTGGTTTTAATTTTTATTTATCTTTGTTCAGTGACACAAAACAAACTTCAGTTTAGTTCTCATTAGGTTGACACCCAAGAAAATGAAGTTTAAAAAATGAAATTTATGCTATTATTTAAGTATTTCTAGATTCATTTAGGTTTCTATTATGGATTCAGCACCTTTAGGCTGGTGAGGTTCAAGTATGGCGAGCAGAGTAGAATGGAGATAGGATTGATGCAAGGCAAACAACTGAGCTTCTCTTGATATAATGATTTGTGTTATACTCACACACAATTGGAATAAATGCAATAGGCTGTTTTAGTTAAAAAATATTTGCAAACAGTTGACCGGTAAGGTCAATCTCCATCATGGTTACAATGTTTGAAGGTGTTCTAAGAAGTGTTCTCCTTGAGCATCTCAATGAAAATACAATGTACAACTCCATATCAGCATAGATTTATGAAGTAACAATCCTGTCAAACTAATCATATTCTCATCATCACAGTCATCTTGTATTAGGAAGTAAATTATAGACTGGACTGGGTAAGTCAAAGGATATTATGTACTTTAATTTCTCCAGTGAATCTGATAATGACTTGCATAAAAGATTGGTACATAAAGGGGCATATTTATCAAAGAGTGAATTTGCCAAACTTTGCAACAATTCACCCATAGGGGCTTATTCATCAAAGTGAGAATTTGACTGTCTAAGTGAATTGTCATCACTACTACATCGCGACACTCTGATAGTCACAAATTCTCTACTCCTTATTCACTAAGCGAAGAAGGGAAGAGTGTTGGGCGCAGTTTCTTGTATAGTGTGGCGTAGACATTCGGACAGTAGGAGTCCTGCCATAAACTTCCCAATTCGCCACTTTGATCCGGCGAAGTAAAACTGCCAAATTCAACATAGTATTCCTTGCCGAATTCTGTAGCATAAGGATGAGTGGATAATTAAGTGACAATTTTAAACTTGCTTTACTTGGTTAGTCCATAGCTTTGCACATCACCGTCTAGGTACTACAATTACAGTAACAAAAGAAAGCCGGAGTATAATGCAAAAATGTGCTTAATAAAAATATGAAAGCACATTTTTGCATTATTTTATTATTATTAAAGCACATTTTGCATTATACTCCAGCTTTCTAAGCTCTTTTGTTCCTCCTTGCCAAATCCGCTACTTCCACAGACTGTGACAGACTCTGATGCTTGATGAATAGCCTAATTACCTGTGCATGCACATGCAAAATGATGCAAAGACCTCTGTAAGTTATGATTGTCGTAAGCCTCTGAATGGGTTGTGAAGTTGCCACAACACTGATTGTGATTAATAGGTGAAGATCAGAAAGTAGCAAATGGATGCAAATTCTGACCTTTACGGGACTGTTCAGACTTCCATGAATAAGCTTGTTTGTCTCCTATCCTATAGTTAAAGTTGGAATCACTCCACTGTCTTTATTTCTAGCTATACTGCAGTGGAGAAGAATACTAAGCTTGAAACTGTGATGCCTGAACACATTGTATTGATAAAATACAGTAGATAAGTTGAGGTTGGGTGTCATTTTTGTGCGCAAGCAGACATTCTAGATCACGTTTGCATCAACTCTGTAACAACTAATAAACTAAAGCAATTATTTGACCAAGAAAAGGAATTTGATGAGTTTATGACTATCTCAACCTCAGTTGCCAAGTCACTAAGCTACCACAGTAGTTTATCCTTTACATTTTGGAATACTACACATACCTTCAACTGTTTCATTTGCCACTTCCCAATCTTTGCATATTCATTAAATTGTGAGATGTGCCTAATTTGTGACCAATTTGGATACTTATGGCAGTCGTGGACTTACTCTTTGCATCACTTTGCATGCATACGTAATATTTCCATCAAGTGTCAGTGTCTGTCAAAGTAGTGAATTCAACAAGGTGAATTTAGCAGTTTTTCATTGCCAGATCAAATTGGTTAATAAGGGGGAAGAAAGCAGGGCTCCTACTGTCCAACTGACTATGCTGCACTCACGCAACAAACAGCATCCAGCGCTGGTCGCTTCTTCCTACGGGAATCTACCGATTAATGAGTAAGGAGCAGAGAATTCATGACTATTGGAGCATAGTGACCTGAAGTGATGAGAATTCACTTTGAAAGTCGAATTCTCACTTTGAGGAATAAACCTCTCTATGTTGCCATTTTAAAGGGGTACCTTGAAATATACTGCATTCTATCCAAAAGACCCAAAATTCAAAATGGAAAGAAAAAATCTTGTTCATAATGATTTTCACACATTGCCAATATTTATAGACTTAACATTTTATATGTAAAATGCATTAGCTTTCAATATAAAATATATCCCTTGTGAAATGTGGCTAAATATGTGAAGTAAAATGTTAAAACAAAGACCTACTACTGTCATTGTCTCTGCAGAAGACCTTCTCTAAAGCCCTCACTCATTAAAGCCACATGTATTTATTATTTACATGGCTTATTAAATTTGCATTAAGCCCACTATGTAGATGCACTTCTTGTTTTAGTTTTATCTTTCCCTTTAGTCCTCTTATATTCTGAAGGGCTTTTAATGCTTCATCAATTAAGAACAAGACTCCTTAGCTCAACTAATCAAGTGTAGGGTTAGAGAGCCATTTTGATTTCTGTTTCAGATACCGGTATCTCTGGACTGTATTAGTATTAACTATTCATGCAGGTTCTATAATCCACAGAGTTAATGTACTCTAAAGCTTGGGATGATTTAATGTGAATGCAAGAGATTTATTTGAAGTAACTCCTGAAAAGCCATGGTATGTATGCTGTAGTAGACGTATGAGGCACATTTTAATTCGAACAAAGCTACAAACCTATATCCAAAAAATGAGACATATACAACACAAATTTATAGCAAGTTAGGGTATTCATCGTGTTTTGAAGTGATAATTCACCAAGGTCCACTTTAGATTGAAAGTGGTAGGAGCATAAGTTTTCCATGTGTCATTCTGGCAATATTATATCCAAATTGGTACAAAATATAGTGATGAGAAGTCAACATGAACTAGAATTTCTCTGCCATTAAAATGGAAAACTTATTATCAGTATGTGTCATGACAATAAGTCATGAGCTGAGTTGTTATCTTGATATTGTAGCTCTGTAAGAAAGTGCACAAAGAGAGGTAATAGTGCCTTACCAGGGATAAATAACAAGTCAAAAAAGTGGAAGACCCAAACTCCAAACACACAGGAGTGTATAGAAAAAATGGAATAAACACTCAGTGGTGTAAAAACATGTAAGCTTCAAATAAAAAAGACCCAATGGGGGACCCTCACCAGATTGAACGAAAATCAAAATATGTAGAAATAACATTCAGCAGGTCCTCCATAATATAGCATAAACAGGTGATCAAACGACTTGATAAATGTGTATATTCCAAACACGTCCCATTTCCTGTCATTGGAGGTGATGTCCCGTATTTGATGAGCCACACTTTATGAAGACCTACTGTTTTTTTAAGACTTTCTCTTAAACGAGTTTTTATTACGCGCCGCCTTTCAACTTATATTTTTATATATGTTATCTATTTTGATATTGTGTTGTTATTGATTTGTGATTGCATTGTTATTGATTTGTGATTGCGCTATCTTGTTATTGCATTGTTATTGAGTTGTTATTGTTTCATCAAGATATTGTGTTGTTATTTTGCTATCTTGTTATTGCATTCAGGGGCGTAGCGTGGGGGGGTTGGGGGTGCGGTCCTCCCCGGGCGGCACGTGGGGCATCACATAGGGCGGGCACGTTGTGGGGGCAGCATTTTTCCGACCAAAGGGGAGGCCGCCTCCAATGCCCCGGTTGCCACAAACTGTGGCTACGGCACTGATTGCATTGTTATTGATTTGTTATTGAATTCGACAGGTGATTTCAGACTTTAGTCAATAAGGCCCTTAGCCTTGCCCTGATGTTCTTACTGGACAGCAGCATTTCCTCCTGGCACATCTGGTTTGTTCAGATTCCTCAGACTATTACAATTTGACAGGGGTTGAAGTTACAATAAGCCCTGACAAACGAATAGGCGAGGGGGCTTCATGAACTGGGCTGATGTCTGATAGGCTAGGAAAAGTTTTTGAATACAGCCAAGGGGGAGGGAGGGGTTAGGAAAGGGGTGGGGGTCAGAGGTAATA
>JAKJJM010022716.1:0-11217 GCA_021901965.1 Pipa carvalhoi | reverse complement strand
CCCTGAGAGCCCCTATCCCCCCACCCTGCCCCAGCGCTAGGCAGAGTGAGGGATCGCTAATTGCAGGAATCGGCTTCCCTGCACCCTGCTCCCTGACTCTCTTTGGGGGTAGGGGGACTATTTAAAAAAAGGGGGTCCCTGGGACCCCCTATACCCCCACCCTGCCCCAGTGCTAGGCAGGGTGGGGCATCACTATGAGCAGGAAGTGGCTCCATAGGAGCCGCTTCCCTGCCCCCTCCCCCCTGCTCCCTGACTCCCTTTGGGGGTAGGGGGGTATTTAAATTAAAAGAAGTGGTCCCTGGGACCCCTAACTCCCCACCCTGCCCCAGCGCTAGGCAGGGTGGGGGATCGCTAGAAGGAGGGGCTCCCGCTGGACCCCCTCCCCTTTCTCCTACCCCGGTAACCAATTGGGGTAAGGGGACATTAACATTAACAAAGGGGGTCAGGACTGACCCCCCCACCCCCTTTAGCCAAGGGGGGGCAGGGGTCCCTCACCTTCAGGGGGTTAATCGCTGACCCCCTCCTATGGCCCCCAACCCCATCAGCGCTATGGGTTTGGGGGCCCTAACCTAATTATGACCCTACCTAAGTCCCTCACCCCCTACCTAACCATGGGGTGAGGGACTGAAGTGGACCCACACCCCTTAACTAGTGGGGTACAGGCCCATTACAAAACCTGTTTAAAAATAAAACCTCTAAATATAAAACAAATAAATCTAAACCTAACAATCTGCACAAAGCATAAAACTAAATTTAACTAACCAAAAATAAACCATCAATACAAAAAAATAAACAGTCAATAAAGAAACTATCTAACAATCTACAAAAAACCATGTAACAATCTAAACTAACAATTTAATTCAAAAGATACATTCTAACAATCTAACACTGAGGGCAAAATTTATTATAATTGAAAATCGGCCGATTTTTCGATTTTAGCAAAATCGAAAACATTCACCGTCGCGATTTTCCGATTTTGCACAAATCGAAAAAAGTCGCCATCGCGATTTTCCGATTTGTGCAAAATCAAAAAAAGTCGCCGTCGCGATTTTCCGATTTGTGCAAAATTGGGAAAAGTCACCATTGTGGTTTTTCGATTTTGCACAAATCGGGAAAAGTCGCCGTCGCGATTTTTCGATTTTGCACAAATCGGAAAAAGTTGCCGTCGCGATTTTTTTTTTTTTATATCGCGGCCGCAAAATCGAAAATTCGCCCGCGATTTTTCCCGATTTTAATAAATTTCACCCTATGAATCTATTTCTAACATTCTAAATCTAACAATCTATATACATATATAAATAAAAGCATTTACAAAAGAAACAGCAATCATTAAAATAAAATTTTCTATAAAAAAGCTGTAAATCCATTTCTACTCACCGGCTATTGAAGTCTTGTCTTCTGCCCATGAAGTAGTCCTGGATGGGCTACTGTTGTCTGTGTCCTATGGAGCTGCTTCCTGCAATTAGCGATCCCTCACCCTGCCTAGCGCTGCGGCAGGGTGGGGTGACAGGGGGTCTCAGGGACTCCTTATTTTAATTTAAATAGCTCCCGCTACCCCATAGGGACATGGAGTGGAGCCACTTCCTGCACTTAGCGATCACTCTCACTTGGGCTAAGTGAGGGTGATGCTGGATGGAGTTGTGGGGGTCCCAGGGACAGCTACTAGCTAGAATTCATTTGATTTAAACGAATTTAAACGAATATTGCATTAGCGCTATGGAAATAATTGGGCATTTAAATAATTAACCACTTACTTGCTGGTTAATGATTTAAATAGCGATTGATGGGGCTGATACTGGGGGAAATCGGAGGTGGCAGCAGCAGCAAAAAGACACTGATTCGTTCCACTGAATCAACATAAAGTTCCTGAATCGATTCAGCCATCTCTAGTCATCAGATCTCTTTCAGTTAAAATTTTACAGCACAACAAATGTCATTATTGGCTTGCTGGACTTTACAGTTTAATGGCCAGAAATGTATCTATCATTCATATTTGATTACAACTATATTAACCATTAAGTGAAGCTCTCACAATACAGTCATAGACCAGAGGAGGTAGGATCTTTCACCAATAAGACTAGACAAAATATATTACAGGGGGAAGTACATCCCTAGTAGAGAGGTTGAAAGAACCTTTGTTTTAAAAGAAATTAATACGATTTCTACAGAACTTTCATTGGCTGATGCATATCAGGGCTTGCTGATGGTAATTGTTTTGTTCTTGCAAAAGTCTTTTGTATTTGTCAATTTCCATGTCACCATTTCTCTTTTGTTTGTTTTCTACTTTTATTTCTTCCAGTTTTCTTATTGTTACTATTTTGGTGATTGTGATGAGGAAAACTGACAAGAAAACAAAGCTGGTAAAATTTTTAGGTTTTGGATGCTTGCCCAGACCTTGGACTGACAAATATGCTTCTAAGTAGATTTGCTTTTTAGCAATTATGGATCATGAAGCCACATTAACTTCTGAAATGCCACAGTAGCTTTACAACATTTTGTTTAGGGATGCAATATTGTGAGTATGGCTTCTTCCTGTGGGTTTCTGCAGGTGTAATTACAATATAATACGAAAATAAATAATGTTCAAACAAACTTAACTCCTTCTATCCATTTTCACAAATGACTACATACAAATACAATACAATACTGAATCAGATTAGTATCTACTGAATCAGAAAAAAACCTTTGTGTGCTTTATCTTTTAAATCCATTTTAGCATTACTGACCAAAGAGCCGTATAAACATATTTACTTACAGAAGCAGACATCTATGGATTTTAGACTTTGCACAAATATTACTGTGTATGGGACATTATACCAAATTGAAAAGTCATCTCATCCAGCCATCCTTTCTTTATTGGTACTCAGTCCTCTTGTCTCAGGTTAAGATTCAAGTTGAGTGTAGATTCCTGCTTCCTGATGCATCTCTCTCTATATATGAGATAATAAAAAAAACAAATAAAGTGGAAGCAGTTCATTGGTTATCAAAAGGTCTGAAAAAGTTTTTAAGGACAGTAAGAGTGGTTAATATAACATACAAAACAAAGAGGAAAATAGTACAGATGGTAAAATAGGCTGATAGAGGCTTCAGATGTGAGATGAAAAATGTACTGAGGTAAGTGAAATGATTTCACATTTTATAATAGTTATTTCTGTTCGTGTTGAAGGTGTAGATAGTATATGTAGGAAACATAGGTTGCGAACAATATAATATGGTATAAATATAAATATATAGATAATTTAGGTGCTGCAAATGGGGTATAAGGATATCGTGATCAAAAGGGAAAAAAACAGAACCCTCTTATAGGGCAAAATTTATTAAGATCGGAAAGACCTCTTTCCGAAAATCTCATGGGACATGATCTCACGAGATCATCCTGTGAGAATTTCGATTGCCCTATTCCGCAATAAGGTCTTTCGACCAAAAGTTTAGAAGCCATAGAACTTATGGCTACCTTTCGGTCGAAAGACCCAATTGTGCAAAAGGGAAAGCGAGATCCCCACAGGATGATCTTGTGAGATCATCTCCCACGAGAATCTCGCAAGCTTAAGCCCGAAACGACTCGAATCGAGTCTTTTCGGGCTTAATAAATTTCGCCCATAAAGTGCACACTATGGACGAAAGTTATTAAGCCCGTAATGACTCGATTGGAGTCTTTGCGGGCTTAATTGCGCGAGAATTCTTGCGAGAGTATCAGATGGGATCTTGATTGCGCTTCTCTGCAATTGAGATCTTTCACCTGAAAGTTTTGTAGCCATAATACTTATGGCTACCTTTCGGGCGAAAGATCTTGATTGGAGAGAACCGCAATCGAGATCCCCGCTAGATGCTCTCCAAAGTGGATAGAAATATAAAAACAGTTAAAATACTGTCCTAAACAGGACTAAAACTAGTAGAGGGGATACAAAATGTATAAATTAACATATATATTCATATCCTATAATAGAGAAAGGGAACATGTTTAAGTATAGTTAGAGAATCTAATCAATCATAGATAATGAAGATATAATCAGTGCATGTATAAAGAGTCATATAAAACATGGCCTCTATGATTTAATATAGTTTGCTAGAGGGTTCTGTTTTTCTTCCCTTTTGATCATGTTGAAGGTGTAGCACAGAAGGTTCCATTAGAAGTAAAAATGTTCACTGTAGCACCATAGTCAAAGTAAATTTAATGCAGAAGAAAGGAACACTTCAAATTAACTGTGAATAAGGTCATAGTCCAAGACAGGAGACACACAAAGATGTTAAAAAATGGGCACAATTACTTCCATTTGCAATAACTTTTTAGAAGGCGAGACTCCTACAGCAAGTGTGATACTGCCTAAAAAAGGGTGTGATATCACAGTGACTATAGATTATGCATTATCAAGACTTAATAGTATGAAAGGTGGTCTATTCTTAAAAAAAAAAACAAAGTAGTGAAAACCTACATTGAAAAGACTTGCAGAATTTAATGCAACATGGGACTACTACTGAAAGGTCATGCCAAAATAATTTGACATACATTTTTTGATGAGGTAATGAAAGTGGTAGATCATGCTGAGATAGCTAATGTATATCTGCATTTTAGGAAGGCATTTGACACCTAAAATAAGCTGATTCAGAAACTGACTGAAACGGAAATGGTCCATATTCAACTTTTGCAAAAGAACAGAAGAAAACATATTATAGTGTATAATGTAAGCTAAAAGAACGGACATTAAACAATGTGTACTGCAGGAAGGTAAAGAGTAGCATTTAGTCAGATTTGATTGTCTAATAGGAAGAAACCAGATGTATAGTCCATTGTTCTATTTATTGTTAATTTTTTATTTTTTTAAAAGTTTGATTTTTTTTCTTTTTTTAAAAATAGTGGATTTAAAAAAGTAGCAAAAATACTTTTCACCCTGTAATATATTATGCCCCATTATATCAGTTTTCATTTTGCAACATCTGCAGGTTGCAGGTTTATGAATTTACAATGCATATACTACATTTCTTTAAGAATGTTATAAAGACCTCCATTTAAAGATTTAGATTTAGAGAAAAGCTCCTAGAAAACCTTAGCATAAACATAGATCGGAACATCTATAGATGAATTCTTCCACTGTCTTACTTATTATTCTGTCAAGGTCTTGCATACCCAGTTAAAATGCTGTGCATGCTTTTGTATATCTTGACATAGACAGCAATATATCTTTTCCAAATCTGAAGGATTTTGTAGAGGGTTGTTAGTGTAGTACTTGATTTAATAAGTGAATTTTGTAGCATAATAAACAGTGATATAATGTTATATAGTATACAGCCAATTGATATGTATTATGTAATATTGTGATGTTCTATATTTCCTGGTGACAAACAACCGAGGTCATATCTATATGTACATAGATTATTTTGTATTGAGAGAGATATTTTCATCTTTCATTAATATCCCAGAAAAAAATAACATGCCAAAAAATCAAAGCAACTATGAATATTTGTATTGCAGTAAAGCAAACTGAGAGGCTTAATCTTTTCTACCATGTAGATATGCAGACAGATTCATTATATACGATGTATTCCTTGACATATCTTGTATTTTAACAAAGTGACTTGTTTAGGATCTTGCTTTGATTATCCTCATCATAACTTCCTGTGATTTTGAAGAAAGCCCTCTGACATTTTGTTAGAACATTCCAATTATGATACACAATGCACAAATGTGTTATTTCAAAATGTTTCATAAAATCACAGATTTTGACATTTTTAATTGCAAACCTCCACTTGCCAAATGTTACAATGATGCTTGGATTTTCATTAAACTAAAGCTTTTTTTTTATCGTTATTATAATGGGTGCTGCTATGCAACTGTATTTTTCAAACAGTATATTGTTGCTTTGCCATTTCTGCATATGTTTATAGTAACATGCACTGTTTAATAATGAATGCAAGCAATATTTCCTTACTGTGCCTTTGCAGTTGCAGCCAGCAGAATTCTTTTTTGCTTACTATATCCAATGCCATATTAAAAATTAGTGCTTTTGGTATCTTCAAACACACTTTTACTCCCAACCTTAAAACCCTGTATTATACACAAATTTAGCAGTGTTGACATTGTGATTTAACATTTTGTGTTAACATTATTTCTGCCTTGTGCTAACACAATTAATAAAGATAACTCATTAAATGTAACTGCAATTTTATGGAAAAAATACTAATAACATTGTAATATCCTAATAGGTTGTGTCAAATGACATTTTATGCTCATCCTATATCTAATATTAACTAATGTATTCATTTAGAAAAAAAACAGGTATAGTTTATTCTGCACATGCAGTATTATCTAGTATTTACAAATTAAATATTACATTGGGGTGCTAGAGAAAAAGTAAGTTCTGGTCTGTCCATTTGTTCCTACTGTTACTTTAAATGGGTTAGATACAGCACCTGGTTCTAATGCTGTCCTGGTGCTTCACTGAGAGCTGAAGTGAATGGCGGAATGTCCCTGAACATGGAACTAGCATGTGCCTTATGTATGTGTCTGCCTTTTAAAGAAAAAGTTATTGCTTTATTTGCCATAGAAAATGGCTGTTTCTGCATAACAACTTCTTCTACACATCTTTTAGTAAAATGTGGATAATCAAAAGAAAAACTGCTCCCATGCATTGTCAGTATATACAAAAGTCTGCCAAGCTGTAGTAGATGGTACCCAAATATTTTTTACAAATGGAGAGGTTTTTATTATGATGTTCCCCATAGTTTTTATTTTCTACTAGATTCATGAGATAATAAGTTCTCCTTTACTCTGCTTTCTTAATCTTACAAATTAGTCTTGCTCTCAGTCTGACAGAACTGATATCAAGAGCTCAACATTTCATTCGTGACTCATACTTGTGTCAGAAAATGTATTACCTTAAATACAGTAATAAACTTTAAGGGGCATATTTACTAAGACCATTTTGACCATATCGATTGATTTCACCCCACGTTGTATATTTTGGTTTCCCTGTACTTTTCAAATTTCCCTGATTTTATAAGGGATCAATATCATTATTGATAAATATTGATCTTTTAGCAGGGGTGCACTATACAATGCTTTTCTATGAGGGTTCTTTACATTACAGATCAATATCAATATCTCTTTTTGATGGGAAAATGTTTTGGACTTAGGCTAAATAACAGGACCAACTCCACAGGGAATAATGGGTTTTTCGCCAGCCTGAGGGTGAAACATTGTTTTAGGTGATAACATTTTTTGACTAGCTTAGTAAATAGGAAGAAACAGTGATATCATTAAATATAGGCTGTATTTAGTAGTCAAAAAACTTGCTCAACTTTAGTAAACGTGTCCCTAAATGTTACAAACAAAAAATGATTACTAGTTGGTAGTTCGATTTATTCTTTTAACATGTATCCTACAACTTAGCATGTAAATCATAGTTATGGTTGAATTATTTAAACCATATTTATTTAACCAGTATAAAAAGCACATGATGTGAACATTATTATCAGGACTTGGATGAGAGCTTGTAAAAGAAGACTTAAGTATATGAACTTTTGAATCTTGTAGTGCATCCTTGAATAAAGTATAAGTCTCATGGTCTCAATGGGCTGCTGAGAAATATCCTGTAGTCGAGAAAAATCTAAAGGATAAAGAACACTGCAGTAAAGTATTTTGATTTTACTTATATTTAAGTTACACTGCAAGGTTCTCAGAGTTATACATTTCATTCATTTTTTACACTTTCTGTACTGTCTCTGAATTTCCTCACATTAGTTACCTGCTGGTAATGGAAATGTTAGCATGATTTTACTATACAACTATCAGAGTATGAAAAATTACAGAAAAGGGGCTTCTGCAAGAGAACCTGTTTCAATCTAATAAAAACTAAAGGTCCTTTATCAAACAAAACAATAATCCCCAAAACAATGCCAACAAAAGTTAATCAGTCTGTCAGTGGCCTAGTTCAAAGCCCTTAAATTCAATCCAGTTAGAAATATGTGGGGCAAGATATTTGTCTGACTTGGACACTTAGGGGTTCATTCTGTAAAGTGAGAATTTGACGGTCGAATTCACAGACAGTGGATTCCCATTATAAAGTCACGACCGCGACAATTCTCCCATTATAAAGTTGCGACGTGACAATTTTTTTAAAGTTCTATCGTTGACATTTCCTTTGTAAAGTCGTGATTGCAACAAAATTCTCATTATAAAGCCACGACTGCGACAGTAGCAGTCTATTGCGACTGTCTTTAGCTGGTGAATTCGGACCTTTACACTACAATTCAAACTTTACGGAATGACACCTTTAAGGACTTATTCATGAAAGGCCAAGTTTTCACAGACAGGTGTGAATTCACATTTAGTCGCCACTTCCCTATATTTGGGTATTTAGCATACGCTGCAATGTGGTGAATTTAATACTAATTTGACAGTTTATGACAGTCACAGACTTATGGAGCACTTTGCACCACTTTCCATGCACAGGTAATTTGCCTATTCATCAAGCATTGGAGTCACAGTTGTGAATTCAGCAAAGCATAGTGTGACGCATTCGCCAGTTTTACTTTGTAAGATTGAAGTGGCTAAACAGGGGGCAAGGCTCTTACTGTCCGACTGACTACGCCACTAGAGTTGGCTACTGATGCAGTTGTGTCTCCACTATGGGAATCCTCTGTTTAGTGAATAAGGGATAGAGAATCCCAAAGTGACAACAATTCACTTCAACAGTTGAATTCTCACTTTGGTGAATAAACCCCTTGTTTTTTTTACTGGATTAATTAGTCTTTATATTATATTTTGACTGCTCTGGAGATTACATTTTTATTTGACTTATTTGCAGCAAACTGCTTGCACTTTGAGGTAAACTGCTATGCCATGCAGGTGTGTATTTTTCAGTTTAAGGTAGTAAAGTCTACTGAACAATGAGTGGCAATGATGCAGGTAAACCTGACATAACTGCTTCTAAGCCTTTAGGTAAATGCCACAACTGGTGCTGGCTGCTTGTATCATATGCTATCTTTATATAGTAAACTGTACAGAAACTACAGATTATCAGAAAAAAACAGGACTATGTAGCATGTTATGTGAATAGCTTGGTGCTGTTTTTTAAATTGGAGTCATAATACTTGCAAAATTTTTGTAAAGCCCAGAACCAATTTTGGTACAGCACTCGTCTGCTTTTTATCACCCTTCCATCCATTTTTTTTCTAACTTGGTTGACTTGTTTTTATTAAGTAATCATGTACTAAAAACATGTTTTGTAAATTATAGGTAAGTTGAGAAAGTGCAAACTCTTGTATGGGGGACCATGAACCCTTTGGACACTGACTGTTTCTGCAGCTATCCAAGACATTATTTGTGTGTGTGTATATAATGTATTACCACCAACTAGGATTGAACTGGTCCACCACAGCACCAGAAGATTCTCCATGCCTGTTGCCAAAAAGCATCTCTTTTAACATTTGGAGGTCCCTAGCTACCTTTACACTAACACTTGGGCAATTGCCTCTTTTGTAATGTCCTGCATAACTAATTTTTTTATGATAGTTCTGGTGTATGCCATTACAAGCATGATGCAGGCCTGTGCAATCAGCTTCTCTAGTGAACCCAAGATGCCTCAGTCAAACACTGGCTCCAACACTTTTTTTTCAGGCTGGTTGATTCAGACACTTTATGTACCGGTTCCCAGGCACCTCCATCAGATTCTTTCACAGACCCGCAGCTTAGGCTTCATTTAAAGTATCAAAAACCAAGCATCAGTCACTCAACTGTATAAAATTAGAAATACTTGATTTATCTCAGATGAATCATCAGTCCACACAAGTGTGCTTCTACCACTTGACATTATTTTTGGATGAGTAAAAATATAATTTATGTTTAGTTTTCTGCTCATTATCCTTAATGCCATTCTCTAAACATCTATATTTTGTGAACATAGCATGCTACAACTAAAAATATCCATCAACAGTCAAATAACAGTGATCTAGGGGATTTAAAAACTATCAAGCTATTTTCTGAGTTTCTAAGGTTAATGTATGTGTCTTTCAAACAGCATTGAAACTAGAACGCATTAGGTTTATTTAAGCATGAGCCTTAACAGTATGAGTGGACAGATCTTGCAACTCATGAAATATAAACATTTGTTTGCCATCATCACAGAGTATAAGTAAGTTCATTTCAGTTTGGCTATAAATGCCCTCTGGAACAGAAAAGGAAATATCTGTTTATAGTATATATAATAGAAGTAACTTGGTTGTGACTGGGGACTGGGGAAAACAAACCATATACCTAGAAATAAATGACTCTTAATAAATGGAAAAGCATTGTGCATTGCCCATGGTTTTATCAGAACAGCACAATGTAATAAGGAAGATTTGAAAACCTAATCTATTACAGCAGGAAAAAGAGGCAATACTTGCTTGTTTAACAGACAGAAAGAGATGTACTTAAACAAGTAATCATTTCTTCTTTTTTTTGCTTATTAGTACATTTGTCATTTAAGTCAGCACTTGAATGAATTTGGAGGTCATTGACTGCATGCTTCTCCTGTTTACAAATAACTTACTAATTGGAAAAGCTTTTTTGTATGCTGCACACTATGGTCACACTATGTTAAGCATGATGTTGTTTGGACAATAGCAGCATTGAGAAGTGATGCTAATATATTCAGGTTAGGGAGATATGCATTAGGAATGATAGGCAAGAAAAAGATATTTGAACCATATTGTGTTCCAAAAAATATTGTAGGAAAAGAAAAACAAAATTAAACGACTTCACCTTAATTCACAATGGGGTCCTTTATGAACAGGATGCATACATATTCAGTAGAATAATTATAAGAGAATGGAAACAGGTGACCTGAGTAAACCATAGTTTAACTACCAAAGACTTTTAGTCACAACAACAACATGTTTCGAGTGAGGTGGTCCTTTTTCCTAGCCCGAAACATATTATGGTGAATAAAATTATTTCATAGTTATACTACGGTTTACTCAGGTTACCTGTTTCCATCCTCTTATACAATATTCAGTGTTCTAACGGAGGCACAGCAATATATGGCTGACTCCAACACAGGATTCCCCATCAATCGGACTGCTTCTGATTTATGACACAGTCAGTAGAGTTGTGACTTGTTACATTTGCCTTTTTGATCCTTTACATGTTATATTTTTGCACAGAATTAAGAGGTTCACAATCCAAGACTAGGTCAATAAGACTGCCATCATTTTATGACCATCATCTTTTTTTTTTTT
>JAKJJM010022707.1:0-11729 GCA_021901965.1 Pipa carvalhoi | reverse complement strand
TATTGCCGTGACCCTTTAGTACAATTCCCTGTGATTTGGCGACCCCCATTCATTAATTGTTATTGGGTGACCCCATTCAAACACTATATTTCCGACAGTCTTAGACGACCCCTGGCAAATCATCATTCGACCCCCAATGGGGTCCTGACCCACAGGTTGAGAACCACTGTCCTAGGGTTTCTGCCTTTTACTCTGTGCCAGGGTTCACTGGTTGGATAGCCTCTAGTTACAGCTTATCTTTCTCTGAGTCCCCAAATTGATCTAGAGTGGAGAAGGGAAATGATCCCTTTTAATAAATATTTTGTTTGTTAAAATTATCTTAGATTTTTTGCAGAATTTGGTTGTCTCAAAAGACAGAGCAAAGACTGCTGACCTACTGTCACTTGTTTGGGTCCCATCACCACTTATTAAATGGAGTTCTACATTCATATCCCAACTGTGTCATTAACTCGTGTACATGCATAAGAGTGGAACATGAGACATATACTAACTAATTTATTAGCCCAGACAAGGAACAACTTGAGTCCCGGATATAGAATTTGCACTAGTACAGTAGCTACTAGGTATAGTCATAGTCTACTCCTGCTAAAGCCTCAGTGGTGCATGAACCATCAGTGAAAAAGAAGAATGAAAGAAATATTTCAGTAATAGCATAGGCTAGGTTAATCTCTATTATTAGTTTATTGCTTTATCTAAATGATTTAGCTGCTATGCTAAGGGGTCTCTTTAGGTTTTATTTTCACTGTTACCTTGCTGCAGGTTTAGAACTTCTGCACCTAAACCAACAACCATGTTGCTTTTATACAGTATCATTTTGCTTTTTGTCTACTTGGCTTAATCCAGTATTTGCCCCAGGTCATTATTTGACTTGTATTACTATAGAGTTATTAATGCAAGACTCCAAGGGCGAAATTTATTGAAATCAATTTTTTTAGATTTCCCGATTTCGATAAGTATCGCCGAAAATTACCGATACTGCGATATTGAATGACCGATTTTGCAATATCGACGTACCGATTTCGCAGCACTGAATGGTATAAAACCCAATTTTGCAAAAATCGAAAAAAATCGCAGCCATTTTTTTCAATATGGCGATATTGAATTAGCGATTTCACAATATCGGGTGGTATAGAACTCGATTTTGCAAAAATAAAAAAAATTGCGATTGATTTTTTCGATATAGCGGTCGATTTTATCGATTTTAATAAATTTTGCCCCAAGCATGGGCACCCAGCTTATGTATTTACTATAGCAGCATGCGTTATCCACAATATATTTTGTACAGATGGCTAAGATGCCACTTACATTTTACCGTTTTAATTAAAAAATATGAACATATTATATTTCACCTTTCACCTCAATTTTCACCCTACCTCCTTATAAACAAGTCATTGGGCAAAAGTTATTAAGCCCGTAAAGACTCAATCGAGTCTTTACGGTCTTAATAACTTTCGCCCATTGTCTTAAGAAGACTCTTTAGGAGTAAGACTGAACAAGAAAAAAAAAATGTCAAACTAAAAATCAGAATAATAAATGATAATTATCTATATCACTGCTAAATGTAGGTAATGTACCCTGAATAGTTTCTCTGACAAATGTATCTAATGGTACTTGATGAGTTTTACAGCAAAGGTGTCCTGGTAAAATATTGCTTTCCAGCCGATACACAAGAACAGCAATCAAAAATTGATTATTTTTTGACTGAATGACTGCGCATTTCATTAAGCAATTGTGCATTTAGTAGTGAAGCTGTAATGGCTGAGTGCTTTTATTTGTCTGGTTTACTAGGGTTCACATCTGTATTTCATTGTGACTTCAAAATATCACAACCATTTCCAAGTAGAGGTTAATTTTCATCCCAATATTTTTTGCCCCTTTTTACTGCTTTTTTTCAGGAAAGACTGCATAGCATTCTGGTTTTTTTTTTTAAATCAAATATTAGTGACATTTTTTCCAGAAAGCATGCCAATAATACTTATTATAGGATTGGTAGGCAGTTGAAATGTGATAAAGTGTCTAGAAGGTACCTTTTTTCTAATTATTCATTTGAGAGTAAACAGTTTAGGAGATGTATAAATGTCCTCTACAATGGTTTGAATATGCTGTTTTAGAAAGGAACACTTACATAACAATCACTGCTAGTGACTATACAGACATGAGATGCTCCTGTGATACATAAAGAGGATTGCTGGGATGACTAGATGGCTATACACACACCTGTACTTTAGAAAATGAGAAGAGTTTCCAAGCCAGTCAGGTATAGCGCTATTCTAAATCACATTGAAAAGATTTGCATCTAAGTTAAGTAAAAAATGGACTCCTCGATTCTCATTCTCTTTTGTCTTTCAAGTCTTCTCTTATTGTATGTGGAAGAGCAAACAAAGCGTAGTTGACTGAAATTATTTTGTAGTAAAAAATATTCCTAAACTTAAAATCAACCTTTCATACCATCATTAAAAATAAGAGCATAACAAGTGAAATTGTAAGTGTAAAATCATTCAGTAGTTTACAACAAGCAGTACCACCCAAGGGCCACAGGTCAGGCAACATTATCTGACCACCAACAGTCTTGTTACAAAGCCCTGTGACCAGCTATAATGCAATTAGAAAGCCACGTGTCCAATTACAGTACCAAGCAACCAAGACCAGCAACAACAAATTTAAATTGCTAAGTGACCCAAGGCCTTGTCTATAGTATTTAACATGTCTTTGCTTGTGTTGTAGTCCCTCCTTCCTCTAACAGGTGTTACTATAGTGAAGTCACTTTCTCCTGGTTTTGCGTAACCCGGAAATCCCTCATACCCTACAAACAAAAACCATTCGAGCCCTTTTTTATACATTATATAGAAATCAGTTATGAATCAGAAGGGGACTATGGTTTAAGGAATTGCAATGTTTCACATTTTCACATCGATAAAACATCAAAAAATATCGATTGAAATGTTTGATCGGAAAAAATCGATTGAAAAGTATCAATCGATATTTTTTGATCAAGCACCCATTTTTTACATTGATAAAACTCGGAGGTCGATATCAACCTTCTTGAACTTTTTAAATGTTGCCCTGTTTCCCAAATGGAGGCAAGCAATGTATATTTAGGTCCTGCAATGAGCAGTACAAATAAAGATTTACCGTAAAATTCTGATAGCACATACTTACATCACAGGGGATGGTTTAATCTGGGGAAGTCCTTCTTTGAGATGTAGCTTCTCTCTAGTGATAGACCTAGATGAGGATGTCTCCTTATTGAGGTCCAAGATACCTGCCTACCCTAACTTGTTTGCCTAGTGAAACCTGCGGCAGTCTCTAGAAGCAGCACACAGAAACAGAAAACAGAACACAGCAACCCAAATTCCTTATTTTAACTGGCCTGACAGAGTCCTAAACTAGCTATCTTTGTAGGCTACTTAGACAGAACCAGGGCTGAACAACAACAAAACTACTAATAGAGGGAGGTATGCTATATAGTTGGAGGATGTCTATAGACAGACAAAGAGTTAAATTTACTAAAGTTGAAAATGATTTTTTTACCTTTTCACCTGTTTTTCGCTGTGAAAATGTCAAAAATTAAGTTTTTGACCTTTTTTCACCCCCCCCCCCTTTTTGGCAGTTTCCATAACGAAAAGGTAAACAAAACATAGTTTTCAATCTTTTCGGCCGTTCTCGTGGCAAAAAAAGGACAAAAAAGTTTAAAAAAAATCAAAGTGTCTGAATAGTCTACCTTAGAAGTACCAAATCCATTTTTCTGCACTTAAATCTTCAGCTCCTGCCCCAGCATACCTCCTATTCCAGGCTCCATTTTTGAGCATGAGAATTTAAATTCTTAGGGGGTCATTCTGGAAACTCCGAATTTTCTGTCCCGAATTCACTGATAGCGAACTCCCATTATAAAGTCGCGACCGTGACTAAAAATTGTCGCAGTTGCGATTTTATAATGGGAGAATTGTCGTGGTCGCGACTTTATATTGGGAGTTCGCTATCAGTGAATTCGGGACGGAAAATTCGGCGTTTCTGGAATGACCCCCTTAGCATTTGCTGCACATTACAGGCAGTGCACATGTATAGCAGTACCCAGAATGCAGTTGCTCCATAAGAAATAATTAGGAGTTTATAGACTAAAGTGAGAATTTGACTGTCGAATTCTCAAACAGCGGATTCCCATAGTAAATCTGAGAGTGTGACAATTTTAAAGTAGCGACCGTGACAATATTCCCATAATGAAGTTGTCACTGCGAGAGTAGCAGTCTATTGCGACTATCTTTACCTGGCGAATTCACGCCTTTACACAACAATAACCCTCTTTGCAAGTTAAAGAAGACTAGGCTAGTGTATATTGTGGTGAGTTTAAATGATCAAACACTGCATGATTCAGTCTTTTTGCCTTACCCCCTAATGGTATGCCCCTTTTGCCTATATAAATAAATAGTTGTCAGACCTTTGGGAATTACTCTCAATAGATGCTGCACTAAATTCAGTCAGCATACATTATTTAAATCTTTACTATTTTTATTTATTTATTTGGTAGATGGGGCCTAAAATTAAAGGTCATGCTTTTT
This sequence comes from Pipa carvalhoi, assembly GCA_021901965.1. Taxonomy (NCBI): domain Eukaryota; kingdom Metazoa; phylum Chordata; class Amphibia; order Anura; family Pipidae; genus Pipa; species Pipa carvalhoi. Next base: position 7,173 of record JAKJJM010022707.1, on the reverse strand, counting down.
TTTTTATATCTTCATCACATCAGTATCCCAGTGTTCATGCTGAGCATTGCTTAATAACAATATAAGGACACCTCACCCTTTAGTTTCTGGAGATTGGTATCTGCCCTTTAGCTTATTTAATACAGATATTGTTTGGTTTCTGTGTACTTGTTTCTGTGACTTATGGGTTAATTGATTAAGTTACAATATTAGCCACAAACATCTGCATCCCACTGTGGTTGTACTGGAGCTCTCTGGCCTGCACTGTATGTAGCTGGTACCCATAGCAGATATTATAATTATAGGCCTCACTGAAATGAGTCAACAGCGTTAAATATTCACTTCCTCCAGTTAAAGCAAATCTTGTCATAACTGAGTTTATTACTATTACTTTTTACCCCTCTTTGTGAATCTCCACTGGGGCATTTTAACATATCATTTACAGTAGGGATTGCTAGTGATTTGTGTGAATGCTGGAGGAGTCCTTATAACTGTTTGACTTGGTTTTCAGAGGTTGCAGAATGATTAACCCTTTCAGGTCCATAACAGACAATTTATTGTCCACAAAAGATTTGCAAATGTAAAACTGTTTCACTGAAACTAAGGTCACCTAAATATAAAGCACTGATACTACAAGTACTTCGCTAGGAGATGCATTGGAATGATTAGATACATTTATGCAATAAAGCTATTTTCAGGGTCCAATCGCGGGGTAGGCAGGGTAGGCAGCTCCCCTGTTTACCTCTTCCCTGTCCTGGCCCTGTATATTATAACGCTTAACGATATAGCTACCCTCCCCCCAGCGCTCGCTTTAACTTCCTATGGAGATCAGCTCACAGATGAATGCTGAACCGGATGGACTTGTGTCTTTTTTCAGCCTCTTCGGGCTTAAAAAATTTCACCTCATATGCTGAGCTATATTACTTATGTTTACTGGTATTATTTTGGATTCATCAAAACATCTATCCTAGGATAATCTGAGGCACAATCCAGTTTTCTCCCACAATCCAAAAACAACCTACTATAAAGGATAATTGAAACCTGACTAAGTTAGCCCTACTGTCGGTCTGTCTATATGTGTGTGACTGAATTAGGAATTAGATTGTAAGCTCCACAGGGCAGGGCAAGGACTGAAGTGAATGATAAATCTCTGTAAAGCACTGCGTAAAATATCAGCATTTTATAAATCAATAGATACAATACAATGCAATAATTCGTCCTACAAAAATTGCCTGCTTGTTTTTCAGATGGGAGCAGACACTAAGGAGAGAACATCTTATCTTAGTTCCTCACAAAAGCAGTAAATAATACATTTAAATAAGAGTGATAATTAATCAGATGTTATTTTATCATAGGTCATTTTACTTCTGTTTATGAAAACTTTTCAGTCATTTACCAATTTGCACACCCCTTGTCTACCTACATTTCTACCTACCTACACGTCAAATTCTCACTTTGATGAATAAGCGCCTAATTCTCACTAATACACTATTACAAAGACTACCCTGCATCACTTACTAATTCTAGTTGAAGCTGTAAACAATATCAGCTAGACACTTTGTTGAATAATTTAAAGTGCAATAAAATGGTCAACTCTAATTGGTTGCTATGAGTTGCAACACCAGTGTAAATTTGCAGCTCTAAATTTCCCATAAAGATATGCATGGAGTTACTAACCTTTAGAGAATAATAAAAATACAGTAAGTCAAGATATAAAACTACAGAGCCAATGGCACATACAAACCCAGTGGAAAATGTAATCGTCCATATTACACAAACTGAGAACAGAAAACATTTCCCAGTTACAATGCTACCTGTAGTATAAATTTCCTAATTACTAGTGTAGATCCCTGTCATCATTGATGCAGATAAACTGTCCTCTTCCTCCTGTTGATCCAGGATGTAGCAGTAAAGAGAATACTTTGAACTGTGAGGTGGGTGACAAATAAAGTGAGTTGCACTGTGTCCCATCAGTTATACATTTGCCTAATACAAACATCTCCTATGCAGTTTGCCCAGTATGCACCCCTATATGCTCTTCAGTCTACCCAAAACACATACACATCCCCCACACATCCCAGTAGTTTACCTGGTGCAGATATATCACTTATATTCTACCCAATTTCTGTAAAGCTCAGGCTCATATTAAGGGTTTATAAATAATAGTAGCATGGATAGTAAACACAGATGCAGAAGTACACTTTGATACTGATACAGACAGGCAAAACATTTCTGCTACAGCTGCTATATCAGTGATGACCAACCCTTTGAGCTCAGTGTGTCAAAATGCGTCATCTAAAGACAGTCGCAATAGAATGAATAGACTACTATTGTTGCAGTCGCAACTTTATGATAGGAATATTGTCGTGGTTGTGACTTTACAAAGGGAAAATGGTCATGGTCGTGGATTTGCTATGGGACCCCCTGAAAGCGTGGCACGAATGGCGCCATGAAACTTGTCAGCAAAAATGTCTCAAGATGTCACTTCTGACACGCGTGTCATAAGTTAGCCATCACTGTGCTATATTAATCATATACCTACATGAGCTGTTACTCCCTCACAGTTTCAGCCTCTGAATTTCTTGGTGTGGCTAGTAGTAGGAACATTATTCTATTTTATTTCCAGCAATCTTATAAAAACAAAAATGTCACAAGATTTTTTTTCTCACTGGACAAAATCAAAGTTAATACCCCGTACAGTTTGGTTGTAAGCTACACCACAATGCAGTGCAAATCCCAGCCCCTGTGTACAGCATATATACTTTTACTTAGCTTAAAATTATTAAAATTACTTATGGGGGTTATGTAACTAAAGTACAAAGAAATATCTGTCCTTCTACAGACACACACACAATCCTAGTATAGTGTACAGGAGTGCACACTACTAATTTATATGTATTTGTTTATTTGTCCTTTAAATTGTATTTTAGTAAATCTCACTTTATAGGAGTAGTTCCCTTTAATTGAAAGTGACCTCTGCTGTTAAGAGGGCATATACTTCAATGTAAAGCAAATTAATAGAGTTGTCAATCTGTAATTGTACCCTTATCTGGGTGGCATCTCTGTGCTCTAGAGGTTTTATATATCAGGAGACAGGGAAGTCTCTGGGTCATTCATTGTGAATGGGAGGATAAGCTCACACAGGATTATTCAAGATGTAAAGATAAAATTATAAAAGAGCACTTTGGGAAAGAGAAAAGATCCCTACTTTAAAGGACAACTCATGGTCTGAGTTATGCTGATAGAAAATGTATATGGAACTTTTATGACAGACATTTTTGGATTTTGATGATGATGATGATGATGTACTTTGGAAAAGGAGGATTGTAATATTTAATTTTCTGGATTCATACTGCTGTAAAGTGAACTGGTGTTTTGCTGGATTTGTTAAAGAAAATAAAAGAAGCAACTGTTTTGGAAAAGTTTAACCTTTGCAGTGCACTCTACTTATTTTCCTGCGCAGCAACCCCAAAAGGAGCACCACAGGAGTAACAGGAGAGAAGGTATTTTCCACCTACACCTTTATACACATCCAAACAATTTTTTTACATTTATTTAACTTTTTTTGTTTGTTTTAACCCCATGGGTGCTGGAGCCACAAGGTGCCCCGTGACATGGACTTTAAACCCTGAGTAATCTGGCCCACTGCCCCTGTTTTGGGTTTTCACACTAGGTTTATGTCATATGCAGGACCTCATGTGATTAAAAGCTTGGAGTACCTTTGGCCTGATATTGCCTCCAGCAAGCCTTTGCTGCTTGTTTAAAGGGTGATGCTCCTTGTCCTATTAATATCATTAAGCCTCCTACAGCACTACATGCTTCACTGAACATAAACATGACAATCCTCCCTGATCTCCCATTACTATTACAGTCAAAATCACTGTAGGCCCCAGCACTGAGCATGAGACACTTGTCATCAATCTGACATGAACTGATGGTAAAATCAAATGGTTGCATCACCCAATGCTCTTTAAAAATAGGAAGTCTTACCCCCTGAAGTTGAGTCTTTGTCTTCCCTCCTCCAATTTGAAGCAAAGAGCTACCCAGAGGTTGTGTTAATGTTGGTACAGTGGAGGTGCAGAAGTGTTGAGAGGGATGATTTAACCATAGCTTTACAAAACTCTCTATATTTGTATTACAGACAAGAGAGGAGTGAACCAAATTTTCTAGAACAATATTTACACATCACAGAAATAAATCCCAGAAACAAATCACTTAACATTTCAAACACTTATGTTACTTGTAATGTTGAAACACAAATAAGCTCTCTTGTTACAATATTTCAGAAATACAGTATTTATCAAAGAGCAAATGATTTGGACTCTTTACTTGCAGAATCATAAAAATGATTGCTTTTGACTGATAAAAAATAAAATAAACAGCCATCACAATTTGTACAACTATCTCTATCTATCTACCAATATATTTATTTATTTTACATTGTTTAGAAGTTGTTTTCTATGCAAAGTGAGCCCTGCAAATATATGGGAAACTCCCTAGCTTAAGAGGCACGCATCATACATACAAAGAGCTTCTCATATTTTAACCAAAGTCATTGTTTTTGGCAAATTATCCAAAAATGAATACCAACTATATGAGGAGTATTATATATATATATATATATATACATATATATATATATATATATATATATATATATTATATATATATGTGTGTGTATATTTACAATCTTTACAATCATTATGGTAATTTCAAAGTATGGAAGCAAAACAAAATGATAACTCATATTATATATACAAATCTTTTTATGGTAAACAAATTTCTTTCATTGGCACGTTTAAACCATGCTAGCTATTCCTAAGAATAAAAAGGTGAATAGGTTGAGTTGGAAAAACAGTGACCATAAGGATAAAAAAGAACCAGCTAGAGAGAAATATTAGGACGATGATGATGAAGAGTGATGATCAACAACAATAGGTCTTTTAGTAACCAAGTTAAAAAAGTGATGAAGAAACCTCAATACACTTACAGAAGTTGGAATTTGGATTTCTTACCTGTTGAAGACTGTTTTGATAGGAAGAAGAAAATTTAAGATTCAGAGGATATCCACTTTCTACTAATTTGGGCATCTAAATAGAGCGAATTTTGTGGAGTGTACCGTCATTGCTTGGCTGCCTTCTAATAACAGGTTACTGCAATAATCAGTCCAGAGGAAGAGTTAAACACAAAGTTGACGTTCTTTGGGTAGTCAATACAAGCTTAGAGCATCTGGGAATGATACTGCTGCTATGGAAGAGGAGATAAATATAACGGAGACAGAGGAAATGCATGGAACAAAATTAGCTGGCACCGAGGGATTCTTTTTTCCTCACCAGGGAATTAAGCACTGAGTCATATACTTTTAATGCATCTAAGCAGTCACAGTCAAAATCACTGTACTTAAAACCTAGAGCTCTCAAAGACAACGACCAAGGCAAAGTCTTCATTCTATGTATCAGGTCTTTAGCATTTACCTTTCCAAAATGAGTCTCAGTGTCCGAGAAGTGAGATCATTTTCATACGCTGGCATTTATCCTTTTAAATGAGACAGTAACAGTTCCCAAGACCATTTTGCCTCAGTGCTTTTATTTTTCAAATAAAGTTATCTGAAAATAAGTGGCATTAGATAATTGAAATGCTATTAATTGTGATTTGATTTACCTTTTTTCTTGCCTATTTGCTTCCTTCACTAGCGTAAAGATAATCATCAAAGCAGTAACATAATTCCTGAACAGCCTTACTAAATGCAGTAAATTTGTTGTTTGCATTGATTTTGTTACAAGACAATTCCTCATCAATATAGAAATGTTGTGATTTGTCATCTATTCCTTACATATGATGTATAATATATTAAAGAAGCAGTTCATTCTTTACAAGCTATTAGCCTATGTTGGGATATATTTATGACACACTATGTCACAATTTGCCCATACGGTATCAGAGTTAATTGTGCGTATTCACTATATAGCATATTGTCATGGTGTTGGAATGAATGATCACTTAGTACTTTCTGAGCATTGTTAGGGAAATAGTATTAGTGAAATCATCATAATTAGGCATATTGCTTCAAAGTCATGTCATCTTTACACGGATCTGTTCAAAAAAGACAATATCACTATCACTATCTCTATATTAATTTTTACATAATGGCAGTATGCTTATATTAATATAACAAAGGGAAATTTCAGTATTTTGTCAAATTCTGTTAACCGGTATTTTATATTAACAAGTTACAATTGTGTTTTATATTTAATGGAAGATAATTCCTAGCTTATGTTGGCATTTGGTTACCATATTTTCTTAACCTTTTGAGTGAAATGTCACCAGAATAGTAATAGGAACCTTGGTGTAAATCCCCAATTTAGCACTTTCATGAAGTCATGAATCATGAAGTCAAATCCACATATTCACGAAAGTATACCTTGGTAAAGAAAAAGATCTTTGTTAAATATGTGAAATTTGAGAAGTCGGTGAATTTTTGTGAATTTACAAATTTAGGAGTCAACTTGCACTTTGATTAATATACTATTAGTATTGTTACTATTACATATACTATTTTTATAATATGTATTATTTTCTTAATTTCAAGGGTTCTTACCATATTTTTCACTCTATAAGATGCACTTCCCCCCCCTAAACATGGGGGGGGGGAATGCCAGTGCGTCTTATGGAGCAAATGTTCCTTTTCTTCAGCTGATGCAGGGCATAGGTGGGGGGTGCAGACAGGCACCCCCCCTACCCACACCCCACAGCAGCTGAAGAAAATTTCTGAGTACTTACCTTCCTCCTGGGTAGTGTAAGAGCAAGCTGCCTCCTGTCAGCACATCTTCCAATTCAACTAAGGTAAACGGCACTCCATTGGCATCTTCAGCTTCCCTCGGCTCTTGTTGGCTTTATTTACCGTGGATTTGGCCACTATGGCAGCTGCACTAGTAGCGGTCGAATCCACAGCAAATAGAGCCGACAAGAGCCAAGAGGAACAGCAGGCACCAGCAGACCGCCGCTTACCTTAGTTGAATCGGGAGATGCGCTGACAGGTGGCGGCTTGCTTGTACACTGCCTGGGAGAAACAAGCTGCCTGCCTGAGTGTGGGAAGGAAGGCAGGCTGGGGAAGGAGGTGAAGAAGGAGGGAGAGAAGGAGGGCAGACTGGGGTAGGAGGGATGGAAGGAGGGCAGGTGAGGGAAGGAAAGTAG
>JAKJJM010022699.1:0-14387 GCA_021901965.1 Pipa carvalhoi | reverse complement strand
GCAGTGTGAAGCTGATAAGCTGTAGCTTCCTGCCAGAACTTCTGCAGTGATGTCACAGGTCAGGATTACCATGCTTAATATATTCAAAATGGCTGCCATCAATGAGCAAAGCTGTGCAGACTTCAGTGGGACAGTGCAGAGACTACAGAATGATTCCAGATTTTTTAATACCACCATTTAGGAGGCCGGTAGCTGTACTACTTATATATGTGTTTGTGTGTAGGTACCTTTAGTTCTTCTTTAATATGAGGCAATTAGGAATCCTCTATGTTGTGGTGGTTTTGGAGGTTCAAATCAGTTTTCGAGTGGATTTCAACAAAGCTTATATTATCAAAATAACAAAGTTCATCTGTTTTACATGTAAAAATATTGGACATTTATATAATCTTTAAAAATGTTAGATTTAATATCATACTTCCCAGTGTTACATTCCTCTGAAAGCATTTGTTTAGAAAAGCATTTTAATCCAAACCATTATGTTATATAATAATAAATGTAGGTTCCATATGTTTCTAAATTTCAGCAGAATAATTCCCACTGTTCTGCAATACATCCTCCTGTTTCTGTGAGTGCAATAAAACTTTATGATGTATACCCATCAAATGCTTGTGAAATAAAAATAATAAGGTGTTCATATGAGACACAAATAGGCACTTCCTTGTTTTTAATTGCCTATTTTTGTCAATATGCCCTGTATACTGTTTCTGAGACAGTTTATTTTTATTTAAAACCTTTACAATATGTTTCAAGTAAATGAGTCCCATCTGTACCTTGCAAATCATTTTATGTTGTACAAAATAATTTAAATTTTATAGAAGTAATACAATTACTTACATAATTCCTTAAGCTGCACAAATACAAAGCATTTTTTCACATTCTAAATCTTGTGCATGTTAGGATTGTCTGGCTAACTACTGTATGACATTTATTTGAAGAATAACATCGATTCTTTTTCTGTCTTTATTCATTAATGGCCATTAACCAATAGTAATAATAAAATAAAGTCAATAAGTAAAGCTCACTTGTGCTACTTGCTAATTCCAATTGTTTCAATGGGCTCTAAGGCAACCTAAAGACAGAAATAGATATATGTACCAGGGTTGATTTTGATTTTTTTTTATAACTGATTTTATTTTGGAAAACAACACAATAAGGTATCCCGACAAGTTAAAAGTACTTAGTCTGGATTACTGCAGGTTTATATCCTGTGTTAACTTGAGTTATCTTAACATTGTTTTCCAAAGTATTCAATGAAACAGCCATCCCAGCTAAAACTGTATGAGGGTAAAGACACCAATTAAAAAAAAAACTTAAATGTATCTCAGCGTTTTCCTAAACCTGATACAAGAGGCAAATGCTAACACCTTTTGTCTTTGTAAACGGTAAATTCTCCCCCATCTTTTTTGTGCTAATATCAGTGACAATTTTCCAATAATGTCACATCCCCAGTGACGAGCAAACTGCAAAACTTCTATAAAATGCATTGAATTCATTCTACACTACCATAACTATCTCCCACTGCAAAACCTGATTTGGGATTTGTGATTATTTAAATAAGAAATAATCAATTGTTGTTGAAAAAAGATCTAATGAGAAGAAAGTAATGTTTTGGGCTAAAAGGAAAGTGCTATTGACATAAGTAATTAAGACCAAGGGATACAGGATGCAAACCAAACAGTAAAGTGTTCAAGGACTTGCTTAACAGGGATCTGAGTAGTATAGCAGCAAAGACAACTGGAAAAGAGTAGCTAGGGGGCTAGAGAAAACAAGGTTTGATTATTAAAACATGGCAGCTAACATATGTCTCAGGAGTAATTTCAACAGCAACGAAGACCCTGAATTGAATTTCTTTATACACCAAACTATACAGTTGGTGTTTATTATAGGATGATATAATGGTTATGCCTGGTTTGATATTTCTCACTCTGCCAGAAAGTAAGTGGTTAGTGGTTAACAAACACTACACACTCCATATACACCAGGAGTAATGCCCAGCATACCTGCAATATGTTTAGTGTAATTAATAGTACACCCTTTGGTTTTCCTAGCTCTAGAAAACATGATTTGGTCATTTTCATTTCATCATTTTTTCTTAAATGTCTCTGTAAATATCATTTTTAACTGTGAACAAAAACTGAGCTGAATCCCCTAAGTAGTGAAATATTTATATAATCTTCTGGTACTACATAAGGTTACTCTCAATGCCAACTTCCAGTATTTTTTACCTTAGTATATGACTAAATATAGTAGCTTTATAACAACCATAAAAGCTCATATTTCTGACACTATACTATGGACTGACCCTGTTCCCCTATTGCATGATATCGATTACATGGCTGATGGAAAAATACATTCTAAAAAATAAATGGAAAGAATTCTAGAGAAAAATTCTTTTATAATGCTTCCACCTTGACTTTACGTCATTATGAAATAAAGTGCACTTTCACCTCAAATGAAAGATACGGCATGCACAAACAGGAATACAAACAATACAATACAATTTCCCGTTATCAGCTTCCATTTGAATATAAACATAGTTGCTATAATACAATGTTATGTTCCCCTCCCCCCATTTATTTTTCAGAATGGTGGAAACAAAGTTGCTTATGAATTTATTTATTTTATTCTGCTCTGGATGTAAATGGTGTTACCAGTAGACAAGCATTTGAAAACCTTTGAAATGAAGTACAGGAATCTGATATTATACATTTGTATACATGTATGCAATGCTATGATCTAAGCACATTGCATTATGTCAAATATTTTAGTTTGTAATATTTCCATTAAACAACTACTTAAAGATTACTGCCTTGTTTGTAACCTTGAGTGTAGCCCAAGGTTTTTTCTTCCACTCACATTTTAATCTAGGTTTTTGTGTTTCTTTGTTAAAATGTATGTCAGTGAATATAATTCTTAGATTGTTTAATGATAGTTTACTTTTTTGACATTTATATATTTTCAAGAGTTCATATATATAAACATCATCTATTAACCCTACATGAATCTTACCTTCTATTTATCTTCATATTTTATTTTCAAAATGGGCAAGGAAATTTTGAGGGACAGTTTATTGAAGCCCCCACTAGAAAAGAAGCAGTGTTTTAATTCTTAATTAAAGGCGATATTACAAGCAAAGGTGTATTAAAAATATCCAACTAAAGCAGTGGTTCTCAACCTTTTTATTGCCGTGACCCTTTAGTACAATACTCTGTGATTTGGCAACCCCCGTTCATTAATTATTATTGGCCGACCCCATTCAAACACTATATTTCCGGCGGTCTTAGGTGACCCCTGGCAAATCGTCATTCGACCCTCAATGGGGTCCTGACCCACAGGTTGAGAACCACTGAACTAAAGGAAAACCTTGGCAACAGTGACCATAACATGATCTCTTTCTATTTAAACTGCATAAAGAGAACACTAGCTGGTGGAGCATTTTTAAAGTGCCAGTTTTCCTAAGCTTAGGACCTCACTTCAACACTTCAATTGGGAGGAACTAATGGCTTCAAAAGACCCAAAAACTGAATGGCATAGTTTTAAATACGTTTTGGGCCCATACATAACAGAATGTATTCCTTGGGGTAAGAAATACAAAGGATTCAAGAAAAAAACATTATGACTATCCTTCTGTGCAAAAAGGTTGTTGCATGACAAAAAAAAGGGCATTCACAAAATAAAAAAACAGGAAGACGCTATTAGTATTTGAAAATTATAAAAATAAATTCTTAAAAAATATAATAAAATTTGCAAAAATAAATTAGACATGCAAACAGACAAAATGAAAGGCAAACTGCTAAAGAAAGTAAAACAAATCCCAAAACATATTTTAAATACATAAATGGCCAAAAGAGAAGGTCTGAGCATGTAGGTCCCCTAAAAAGTGCTAGCTCTGTCGGTTACTGAAGGGAAAAGGCAAGCTTACTGAATGCTCTTTTCAGCTCGGTGTATACAAAATAGCATAACAATGAGGGAAGTACAATGGGAAAACTGCATTAATGAAACAATACATGGCCCAGAGTGACTAAATATGGATTATATCTAAAGGAGATTAAATAAATTTAGATGTAAATAAGGCACCAGTACCAGATGAAATAAAGTCCAAAAAAAGTTAAGTTCAGTTATTTCTGAACCTCTCCTTTTAATTTTTAAACACTCCCTAAAAACTTGCAATATACCAATGGACTGGTGTAAAGCAAATGTGGTATCTATATTTAAAAATTGATCCAAGCTATTTCTTTGTAACTATAGACCTATAAGTCTCACTTCTGTTATAAGTAAAATACTTAAGGGGATATTAAGGGATCATAAACTGAAGTATGTGACAGAAAAAGGTGTTATTAGTGATAACATGGATTTATGAAAGACAGATGTTGCCAATCAAATGTAATCTTATTTTATGAGAGAGTAAGTAGAACATTGAATAAAGGAGTGATTGTGGATTTAATACATTTGGACTTTGCTAAAGCGTTTAGCACTGCTTCACACAATCGCCTGTTATATAAAATAAAGTGCACTGGTTTAGAAAATGCAGTTTTTAAATGGATTGAAAACTGCCTGAAAGGTTGTTTCCAGAGAGTTAAAGTTTTATATAATAATTGTCATTTTGAATGGTCTCCTGTTCTAAGTGGTGTATCCCGGGGTTCTGATTTAAGACCATTATTCTTTAGATTATTTATAAATGACATAGAACCTGGGATACAAACACTGTTTCTGTTTATGGAGATGACACAAAGCTTTGCAGTGAAATAAAGTGCATGACGGAAGTCGACAAGTTAACTGACTTTCACTTAGTAAATGATTGAGCAACTCCAGGGCAAATAAGGTTAAAGATAAGGTATACAAATGTAAAGTTCTACATTTATGGGTTAAAAATTTGTTAGCATCATACACCTTGGAGGTGGGGGATAGCATGCAGTGCCAATCTGAAGCTTCCAAAGCTAGCAAGGTAGTTTGTTGTATCAGGTGGGGAATTGATTCAAGAAAAAGGGATGTCCAATGTAAAATTATCTGGTAAGGCCTAACCTTGTAGTTCCATTCTGTGCACAGTTATACAAAAAAAGGATTTATTGGAGCTGGAAAAGGTTTAGAGAAAGGTAACAAAAATGATAAGGGGAAGGGAAGACCTCAGTTATGAGGAGAAACATAAAGAATTAAACCTTTGAAGCCTCAAGAAAGGTGAATAAGGGGAGATATAATAAACATGTAACGGGTCCTTAAAATTTTTTTGATAAACTGTTTACTTCAAGCACAACACAGAAGACATGTGGGCATTCTCTGAGGCTGGAAGAGAAAATAAATAGAAGAGAGATTTAATCTCCAGCTTTGAAAAGGGTTCTTTATTTTTATGGCTGTGAATTTGTGGAACAGTCTTCCACAGGAACTGTTTATATCAAGTTTGGATATTTATTTAAAGCAACACAACATCAGGGGTTGTTTAAATAAAATATTTAGTAGCATGTTGATCCAGTCTGATTGCCACTTGGGCTCAGGAAGGAATTTTTTCCAGTGTTCTTACACAAAGAAGAATGCAAGGAAATAAAGGGTCATGTTGATAAAAAAATATGAGAACCATTAGACTGGGTAAGAAAGGGAATTTATAGTAAATTTTTTTCCTGTGTGAGTGTGGAGATCTCGAAGATGCTAGATTGAAGAATGCCATTGTGAGACTGTCCTGTTGGCAGAATGAGGATTCCCTCTACTCTGGTAAAATTAAATCACGGCAAGTTGTGAGAGGGCAAGTGCCACACTGAATATCGCTAACAGCGTAGACATAGGGTGGTATGGCTGTCAACACCAATGAAGGCTCCTGACAGAAGCTCAGAGGGAAGTTGCAGAGATTTTAAACAAGGAAATTAGGACCATATTACAAGGAATAAGAAACTGGCAGGAATCAATGATGAGTTGTGGGTAGCAATAGGCACAAAAGCCAATGATAACCTTCAGCATGTGGCATTGTGCTTCCAGGATTGGTCTAATTCTGCTGGTGCTTCTGCAATTCCAATACAGCAAAAGTTTCCAATCTCTGCAGGTGAAAAAATCCATAGTCAAATACTATTGTCTCTGCATTTTCATGTATTTCAGGAAACTACATTATGTTCAATGTATGCTATAAAAAGCTTTGATGTACAGTATACCATAATTAAATAAGTCATTTGATTAATAAAAGACAGTGTTTGAGACCTATTCTGTGTCTAAATTATGTGTGTGAATGCATGGTTTAAATGGCGTAATAATTGTTTTACTGATACTTAAATTAAATATGCCATTACTAACACAAAAACTTCATGGTAGGCTATTGGCACTCCAAAACCAAGGTTCTAGACTAAGCTGTTTAACAAACTTATAGGTATTGTTATTTAGGTAGTGATGTGATAAAATATTTCTCTTTGAACTGTGAAACACATCTGAATATAAAATATGGATTGTTTTGAGCTGTATGGATTAATATGCTTAGCTTACACAATAACAACCAGTCTAATTTGCTAGTTCACTGTGCATTTTTAAAAAAAGAAACTTTTACTATTATATTCTTAGTTAAGAATGCACAGTGACATCCTTTTGTAAATTTATTTACTGCAAATAGAACAATTTTCTTACTGTGAAACTGCAATTATAAAACCCTTTTTCTAAAAGCAGAGTCCTTTGAAAACATTTTCTTAATTGCTCATTTTGGTCCTTCATCCGCTACTAAGAAATGGCAATAATTTTAAAATCTCATTGTGTCACATGTAACAAAATAGCATTAGGTAAATTATAACTGATTAGCTTTGATATCATTACCAGAACCCTCAATAGTATGAAACCAATTAGATAAATGTTAGATGGATAAATACTGCATTGAAAACATTCAAACCTAAACATTTACCATGCACAGCCTATTAATTTTAGTAGTTACTTAATCATTTAATCTTTCATTTTAATACCTATAATTAATAAGTTTCATCAAAAACAATTCATTTCAGATTTGACTCAATTATCTTAGATATTAAATCCCTGCTTACTGGTGGGAGGGAGGAATACACATGGAGGGTACTAAGTATTGTGCTAACATGGAAACTGAATTGACAGAAGCTTGAGTGCTGGCCTTGCAAAATGCTAAGTGTTTGTGGATTGGAACATCAACCAGGAGACTCTAGACAACCAAAAAGCAGATGTGAGCTGAAGGAATGGTGGCTCATAACATCTGGAACACCTCTGAAAAGAATGGAGGAACATGATGAAATAGCAGCCGACATCTCTGATGCATACTTTTAAACTGTCAGTATAGTAAAGATCAATTCCAACCTCCAATTGGAAAAAAATGTTATAGGAAATACAGTATACTCAGAGCCAGATTATGCACAAGGAATCCTAGGTTGCTGCTTAGGTTCCAACTACTGGGAAGGGGCCCAAAGTCCCTAATCATGAAACCATATTTTTTAGTTGGAGGAAAGTTGGACCCTAACCCCTTATCTCCCTAGGGCCCCACTGTGTCTTAATCCATCACTGTGTATATAGAATAAATACTAATAGAACCCGTGTCAACTAAAATATTACTCCCTAAATTCTAAGAATCAGAGATTAAAGCAAAAATTTGAACTTGCTAAGAGAGGACAAAAACTGTATAGAGGACATAGGGCATAAAAGCTAAAGATAACCCTAATAGCCTACGCCCCTATAATGTCTTCCCATTACTCTGTATGCAATTTAATTGTGCTTCTCTTCAGATTTTGTCTTATACCCAAAAAGACAAGGATTACATACTTTGTTTAATTTCCCTCCCCCATGAACAAAATAATAATGATAATAATAATATAGTTGTTCAGTCAGGGAAAAAAATGATGATAATTGTATTTAAAATGAAAACTACAGGAAAACAGTAAAATAAACTTTGATATTAATGTTAGTTTGAAAGCGATGCAAACATTTCTCGTAAATTCATCTCTCTTCTTATTGATTTAATAAACTGTCCTCAGGCTGATGTAAAACTTCATGACGGAGCAGTGCAAGTCAATATTTCTCACAATCCAGAATTACTTTTTACTGCTTCCTGCATATCAATGTAGTCTTATTCTCCATGGTTCATTTTATATCAAATGATAGATCAAGTAGTATCAGAGTAGATAAAGTTCAGATGGAAATCAGTAATTAATCTAATGGCATGAGAAAAATATGGATACTATTTTCATATACTATTTGAGGAACTTTTGCAAAAGGTAGACTTTTTCATGTCAAACAATCATGGCTAGCTTGTAGTAGAAAATATCATAATACAGTTTCATTTAAAATCTAAATCCATAAAATTATGGATTACAGTTGCAAAGTAGTACATTCAATAGTATCTTTCAGTTCAACTTAAAGATGTACATGAATCATGCACAAAAATTATGCGTAAAACTTAATACGTTTAATTAAACATTTAGTCGAAACATAACATTAATGCTGACTAGTTGGTACTCATTAAAGTAGGTTCCAAAAGCACTTAAATGCTTTATTTATTGCTTAAAGTTCATTATAGGCAAACTGAGGTCGGAAGAGGATTGTCTCTATTTTACACTGTATAACTCTGAACAAAGACGCATTATACTTACTCAACAACACATAGTTTATGAATATAAATACTTGTGATGCTTAATCAGATATCTACCAGATTTAACTAATAAGTGATTGGCCAGACTGAGCTCTACATATCTGTACTAGAGATGGCCGAATTTTTCAGAAAAATTCAATTAATTCCGAATTAATTTATGACGAATCGGGTCAAAAAGAAGGGGTCCACAGGATCCCCACACATCCCCCGATCCCCCCCAGTATCAGCCCCCCACCCAGCGCTATTTAAATCACTAACCGGCAAGTAAGCAGTTAATGATTTAAATGCCCAATTATTTCCATAATGCTAATGCAATATTAGCGCTATGGAAATAATTTGTTTTAATTCGTTTGAATCAAACGAATTCCAGCTAGTAGGGGTCCCTGGGACCCACACACCTCCCCCCAGCATCACCCTCACTTAGCCCAGTGCTAAGTGAGAGTGATCGCTAAGTGCAGGAAGCGGCTCCATAGGAGCCACTTCCCTGCACCCTCCTCCCTGACTCCCTTTGGGGGTGGGGGGGCTATTTAAATGAAAAGGAGTCCCTGGGACCCCCTATCCCCCCACCCAGCCCCACCACTAGGCAGGGTGGGGGATTGCTATGAGCAGGAGGAGGCTTGGGGTATGAAAGGCTTGCCCCAGAGTAACCTTTCATACCCCAAGCCTCCTCCTAATTGGTTAATTGCTAAGATTGCAATTAACCAATCAGCAGCAGGCATAGGGTATAAAAGGAGGAAAAATACCTGCAGTTCCCTCACAGGTCCTCTCCTCAGCTATAAATAGGGTACAGGGAACCCTATAAATAGCTGGGGAGTGAGGGAGGAGCCTCAGTCGCACGGAGGACAGCAGAAAGAAGAGAGACCTGCAGAGTTTTTTGTTTTCAGCGGTGCTTGGGCGGCAGCAGCAGATCAAGAAGGAAGATTCACTTGGATTACGCCGGATCAAGATTACGGATCAAGCTGAGGAGCAAAGGCATCGCAGACAACACTGGCCCATCCAGGACTACTTCATGGGCAGAAGAGAAGACTTCAGGAGCCGGTGAGTAGAAATGGATTTACAGCTTTTTTATAAAAAATGTATGTTTTATAATTTGTTTATTTTTGTTTAATTTTAATGATTGCTGTTTTTCTGTAAATGCTTTTATTTTTTAGTTTGTTTTTTATTAGATTGTTAGCTTTGCTTTAGATTGTTAGTTAGATTGTTAGTTTATTTTTTGTAGATTGTTAGAATTAGATTGTTAGTTTGTTTTTTATTAGATTATTAGTTTTAGATTTATTTTGTATTTTGTGTGTTTTTTTTTTTTTACAGGTGATTAAGGGACTGGCATCCCACTAGTTAGGGGGTGCAAGTCCACCTCAGTCCCTCACCCCTTGGTTAAGTAGGGGGTGAGTGATTTAGGTAGGGCCATAATTAGGTTAGGGCCCCCAACCCCATAGCGATGATGGGGTTGGGGGCCATAGGAGGGGGTCAGCAATTGACTCCCTCCAGGTGAGGGACCCCTGCCCCCCCTTGGCTAAAGGGAGTGGGGGTGTGGAGGTCAGTCCTGACCCCCTTTGTTAATGTTAATGCCCCCCTACCCCAATTGGTTACTGGGGTAGGGGGTCCAGCAGGACCCCCTCCTTGTAGCAATCCCCCACGCTGCCTAGCGCTGGAGCAAGATGGGGATAGGGAGTCCCAGGGACCCCTTCCCTAAAGGGAGATGGGGCAGGGTGCAGGGAAGCGCAACCTATGGAGCCGCTTTCCTACATTTAGTGATGGCACTTAGCCATCGCACATAGCGATCCCCCACCCTGCCTAGCGTTGAGGCAGGGTGGGGGGATAGGGGTCCCATTCTTTTAATTTAAATACCCCCTACCCCCAAAGGGAGTCAGGGGGGCAGGGTACAGGGAAGCAGCTTCTATGGAGCTTCTTCCAACTCAAAGTGATCCCCCACCTTGCCTAGCGCTGGGGCAGGGTGGGGGGATAGGGGGTCCCAGGGACCCCCTCTTTTAATTTAAATACCCCCCAAAGGGAGTCAGGAGGGCAGGGGGGAGGGTGCAGGGAAGCAGCTCCCATGGAGCCATTTCCTGCACTTAGTGTTCACTCTCACTTAGCGCTGGGCTAAGTGAGGGTGATGCTGGGGGGAAGTATGGGGGTCCCAGACACCCCTACTAGCTGGAATTTGTTTGATTTAAACAAATAATTTCCATAGCGCTAATATTGCATTAGCGCTTTGGAAATAATTGGCATTTAAATTTTTAACCGCTTACTTGCCGGTTAATGATTTAAATAGTGCTTGATGGGGCTGATACTGGGGGGGGGGATCGGCGGTGGCAGCAGCAGCAAAAAAAAAAAAGGCTGATTCGTTCCACCGAATCAGCATAAAGTTCGAATTCGTGCCGAATCAAATTTTTTTCGGAAATTCGTAACGAATTCCAATTCGTCCGAATTGATTCCACCATCTCTAATCTGTACCATAGGCTACCAAATAACAACAAACTGCAAAAGCACTATTTTCTTTACATAGGTTGCTATTGCTAATGTTCTGATCAAGTTCCACACAGCTTTCTAGCCAAAATGTGCAGAGGTAATAGACCTTACCTGAGGTGTGCCATTTTGCAAGATGCTCCAGTTATATGTATTTCCTTTGCATGTATTTAATGATAGCAAGATTTTTCTTTATACCATGTTATAATTTTATGGGCTGCTAGTGTAGCACAGAGGTACTGTTTTCTAAGAAAATTTTTTGTTTTTGGGGGAGGGCTTTTTCCAAATTCTTACATTATTATCACAATTTCAAACGCTATATAAATACTGCAGCAGTAGAGCATTATCCACCTGTTCATAAATTATACATGGCAATGGCTTAAATAGAACAGATGGCAACACTGAGCAAAAAAATACAATTTTATACAGGTTCATATTTTCTTTATCATTTTTAAGCAAAATTCTATTCAGATACAATACATTTTTACAGATTTTTTATTTACTTTACTTTAGTTATTATATATATATATATTTATATTTATATGGTAACTAAAATAAGGAAGAACTCTCCCAGTCCACAGACAATAAAATATTACTGGTGCCTGATCCAATCAGTTCCTGTAAAGCATCATTGCTTGAATAGACACTGTACAGAAGGATGAGAAGCAATCAGGAATCAAAAGGAGTCAGTAGTTAAAAACAAACCAGGTACCAGACACTGTAATAAGATTGTTTATGTGATAATCTGTGAGAAAACCCAAAAGTAAAAGAGAAAAACAACACTTAGCAGAGTTGCATTTAAACATATACAGTAGTGTATAACCAGGTCAAGTAGTTTTCAAGTCATCTAAATACAATAGAATTTTGCCATTTACTACTGGGCTATGTAAAAAATGGGCATTGAGGGATGTTCTGAGCTTGAAATCTACCACAGAGGCATAAAAGGCTTTAAAACATACTACAGGGGCATTAGAGATTATAAAGTGTACTTATGGAGTTATGATATAAATTACAGCTACTTTTTGGCAAAGCAGTAAACTACAGGGATGCTAATAATAAGTGATGCAATTCCCAAGCAATGGAAACGTATACTTTACTGCTGTGTCACCATATGTATTTGTAATACTAGTGCAGGCAGTTTGGGGATCAACACATTTGTGGAGGGGTAATGACTGTAGATCTTGTAAATTTTGCAGCAGGTGGACTAAACGATAGTTACACATTCTATGGATTCTGTACCAACAGAAAAAAGGATCCTGCTTCCACACAGCTGTAGTCTTAAAGGTCACTACTTTAAATGCATCCGCCCATATACATATATATAATGTAAACTGAAGAAGAAAAGCAGTGCAAACCAGTGTAGTATAACTACTGTGCTATTTATTTAGTGCATCATGACATGTTTTGGGCGTACACGCCCTTTCTCAAATGATCATCATTTACGCCTGAAACGTCATGATGCACTAAATAAATACCACAGCAGTTATACTACACTGGTTTGGACTGCTTTTCTTCTTCAATTACATTATGGATTCTGCACACCTTGGTGGCTGTATGCAGTCTAAATAGCTGCTGTGTTGTGTTAGGGAATAAAGGTTATTAGTGACATACAGCAGCAATTATCTGATAATGTAGCTTTCTTTATTACTGTTACTTATTATAAGCACATAATTGTTTAAATGAAGCATGTGGTTGGGACTGTGACTTCCCTTGAGCTGAATTAACCCCTATATCATAATGTACATCATGCCAAGAATTAGAAACTCACTTTGGCTGCAGAATGTGTAGTTTTAAAGTGACTTCACTGAATGTTGTCATTTTCAGTAGCAGTTTTACCAGCTTTGTTGGAGCCATATCCAGCAATGCATCGGTGCCATTAGCTATGGAATTCATTTCACATTTATTTCACAATATAATGACATTTTTTATTTTAGAAAAACAGTGAAAATTCCTATTGACAATGAGCAGAAGGTGTTTAATACAACATTGAACTGTGATGAAAGAATGTGAAACACACAACATAGATTTAAAAAATGTCGCTGTATATATAAGTGGTAATATAGTTACTAAAAATAGGGTAACACAGTTTAAACATTTTATTAAACTTGGCCTGAGGTAAACGCCATGTTATATTAATTGACTTCAGTATTTCTAAATTTGGAAACATTTATAAACCTTCCTATGGGTGCATTATGCTTCTTAGGGTATCTGAAGTATCTAAAAAATCCATGGTTTGATGTATTAAAATGCATTGCATTGATAGTATGTATAGAAGTCAATCACATTTAGCACACAATAAACATTAATGTATAATCAGCAAAGTCTGCAATGCTTAAAACATAAGGGTTTATTCTTTTTCAAGCATTTGCTACATACAGAACATTGAAATGGTGTCAATAGTAGAACAACAATGTAAAAGAGACAGACTAATCAAGTAACACACTTTAAACAAGGTTTACATGGTTTGTTTTTCAATGGAACATTTTGGAAAGGGACTCTTTTTTTTAATCTAGAAAAAGGAAATAGGTTTTAATTCTAAATGAGGTTTAGTTACTAAATAACCCCTGGGTTTAGATGCATCACATACCTCTTATATAGATTTCCTTCTACAGTATCTAATTCTATAGAATTCTTAGTATCAGTACGGTATCAAATCTTCTATCTTTGCATAACTGTATATCATCACCTGACACTCTCTAAACCTTTAAACAGAAAAAGGAGATTGTATTAACCGGTATAGTAAAGGTTGCTAAACCTGCTTTTAAACCAGCGCTCTACTTAGCTTAATTCTTTTTAAACCTACGTTTACTTAAATCACCTGTTTGTCATTTCCTTGATATTACCATTACTAGTACATTTCATATCCCATGCAGTCTATTGTATGGTAAATAAAGTATATATTTTGAGCATTTCCATTACTTCATGGAAAGAAACAAAAAAGGAAAATGTTTAAAAACTAATTTAGAAAGTTATTGTTTTATTTAATAATGAGCATATTTATTAGGAATGATTAGGAATTGTTTAGTTTCTAAGGTTAAAACTGTGGACAGTGATTTACTGGGACATTCAGTTAATGTGAATTTTTTTTTACATTAGGGTCACAGCCAATGTTATAATATAATTTTGACTTCAACATAATGACATTTTAAATTTCATATCATGTGGGCATGTTTTACATGATATATATAAATCATACATATATTACTTGATATATATATTGCTGGCTTGGATTTGTAATTAAACTTTTTTGTTTAAGAACACATAGGGCGAAAGTTATTAAGCCCGTAAAGACTCAATTGAGTCTTTGCGGGCTTAATCGTTCGAGAATTCTCGCGAGCGCATCAGGCGAGAT
>JAKJJM010022697.1:0-11894 GCA_021901965.1 Pipa carvalhoi | reverse complement strand
GACACGCCTTAGGGGGCATGTCAGAGTGGTTGATTGGCAGCTTGGGAACAAGATGGCGGCTCCCACAGCTTCAAATCGGGACAAGCTGACAGGTGCACTTTAAACTGCTCCTGAATAAACCTTCACCATGAGCATGCTTGAGCCACTGATCCAAGGAAGCAGCCAAGGAGTTCAGACTAAAATAGCTCTAAAACGATACAAAAAAACCACGATAGCATATTTGAAAAATCTTTGTTTGAAATAACAAAACTTAAAGACTTTACTTCCCTTTAGGTGGAGTTTCACACAGGCAAATTTTGTTCTGTTTTTTGCACGGTGAAAAAATGCCAAAAATATGCAGTTGCTAAAATTTTATTTATGTATTTATAGATCAGTGTCCCAGCATACTGTTGCAGCTATTACCACCCTTCTGTCTGTGTATGTACTCCTTCTACCACTTAGATTGTAAGCTCTGTGGGGCAGGGACCTCCAACCTCCTGTGTCAATCACAGCGTGGCACTTAGTGTTTTTTAGGCTTGTAAGCTACCATCTTGTATTGTGTAATGCACTTTTCCCATGTCTGTCTTATGTTGTATTGCTGTATTGTACAGCACTGCGTAAAGCTGTGGCACTTTATAAATAAAATTATACATACACATTGAAAGCAGTGATTGGCTGTACAATGACACACTAGCGTTTCAGAGAGTAATATGCACTAGGACACATGGGATTAATAGCAATAGGAACTGCACAATAGTGGTCACACGAGGGAAAGGCGCTGAGATAGTGAGCATTGTTATTTAGAAGTACCACCCTTAATGCTATTTTTTATTTCAATGCATGGGAAAATTCGCCAGTGTGAATGCGCCAGCGTTTTTTGGCTACGCTTTTTTTTTTTCTTTAAATAGAGTAGAAACTGCACCCATGTGAACCCTGCTTCAGGCTGAAGTCATACTGGCTGTTTTTATTTAAGCTCATTATTGTCTATGGTGCAGAACACAATATAGCCTGTGTGGATTATCCACAAAGAATGGATACTATTTTTTCTAGCTCAGCTGAAAAACAGATAATTGATTAAGGCCGGGATCACACTAATTGTGGCATTTGGTGCTGGATTTCCATCTCAGGATCTTACAGGCAGAATGTTTAGAGCCTTAGGCCACACCCCTTTGCGAAAATAATCACTATGTAACGAAGTTAACTGAAGTGATTAGTCGGTTTGACTTTATTTCATGTTAAGTGAAATCACAAATATCAGGTTTAATATTTAAGTACTAGAAATGCTTCTTTGTTAGAATATATCCCCCACCTAAATCCCTTACTAGAGAAAATGTGCTCTTCTGACCAAGGTGCCTACAAGCATGGGACTCTCGTGTCTATAAGGAAATCTGGCACTGGTGGCATAAGATGTGAACATGAGCCCATCTGATTCTATAGAACCTTCAACAATAGAGAACACTTTCATAAACCTGTGGATACTTAAATGTTGAAATGAAATAGAAACCCCAGAACAGATTGTTTAATTA
Source organism: Pipa carvalhoi (assembly GCA_021901965.1). Taxonomy (NCBI): domain Eukaryota; kingdom Metazoa; phylum Chordata; class Amphibia; order Anura; family Pipidae; genus Pipa; species Pipa carvalhoi. Next base: position 10,389 of record JAKJJM010022697.1, on the reverse strand, counting down.
GAAACATCGGGTGAGAAGTAGGTTGAAACTCAGCAGTTATTAATTTTTTTTTTAACTTCTAAATTTCACACATTAGAACAGCGGTTCTCAACCTGGGGGTTGCACGACCGTTTCACAGGGGCCGTAGAAATGCTGCTCTGCCATCCCGCTCTGCAAGTCCCATTTTATAGGGGTGGTTGCGTGATGACGTTGCGGCCAAACGTAATCACGTGACCGGGCACATCCAAGCGATAACGTCATCGCGGGGGTCGCGGACCAGAAGAGGTTGAGAACCTCTGCATTAGAAGCACATGACAAGAATACACTGGCACACTAACGAACAGGATGCAAATTTCAGTTTTTATTTCATTGGACACATGACAAGTATTTCTGAAAAACAATGTATTGTAATGTGACTAACATTGTCAGAATAATCAACAGAACTGTCAAATGCAATTTGAATAATAACTGAGCCAAGACTTATTTGGGGAAATAAATTCCCTATAGAAAATAAAGTTTAAAACTTTTCTTTAAAATTATAAATATAATACCTTATAATCCTTTGCTTTAAATGCACACCCAAACTCATATTTCTCTTCCGTGTACCATCAAACTATATATTAGAAACAATATTGCATAACAGCATGCTTATTTCAGAATTTAAGACTTAATTTCAAACTGAAACTCTGGCTAATTGATCCCACTTGCTCGTTTTTATATAGATTTCCAATATTAACTACAATGTTCAAATTTAGAGATTTTGTAAAGTAAACATTTCCCAGTGCTTATGTTTGCTGCATAAAACTTCTGCTTCTTAAATGCCACATGCAGCAAAGGACACTGTAATGTAGAGCATCATGGGTAAGACAAGCAATTAAAGCATAAATTACACACATTTGCTATTCAAAATAATGGCTTTTCTTTTAAATATAAAACCAGGATTGTGGACACATAAATTAATACAGTAATCTGTCCTCAATCTAGATGTTGTGCATATTAAGACTCTGTATGTTATGTCTGAATTATTTGATATGCCCAAATCTAGTTCAAGTAAAAAAAAAAAAAAAAAAATTCACAGTTAAAAATTCTATAAAATGTAACTTTTAGCAACAGATGAAGCAATCAAATGAATGTTTAAACTGGACATCTCCCTTACCTCCCTGAGGCAATTTTCCTTTTGCAAACTGCTATTCATTTAAGGACAAACTGATCAGCAGAATAGTAAAGCACATATCCTTTGACATTTATTTACAGGAATGAGAACATTTAGTTACCCTAGACCAATCACGGCACAGCAGTCCAGTATGGACTACGCTTTAGTGCAATTAACCCTTTCATTACCACAGAATGTTAATTGTCAGCATTTATTGGCAAAGTTAGGTCAAGTCAGACGGTGCAAATGTTTCTGGTTTTGGTTCCTCGGGTGTCTAGGAATGGGCAACTGTTACCACAAAGGAAAATGCACATACCGATACCATAAAAAAAATGTAATATTCAAATTGGATAATAGCCAAAGCTGCTAGTAGCTGAACTACTTGTGGCAGGCTAAAGGAAGGTTCTATTGCTTGCATAAGCAAGCCCACACCTGATGAAACTGCAGTGCAGACTACTCCAACTCCATAGAAAACAAAAAATATATGCTTAGCCTGTCGCAAGTTATTTATAAATGCCTTGTGGTTTAGTTCCTACAAAAAGACTTTTTTGGATATTGTGTGTGACAGTTATATTTAACTCAGGACCATCCAGTTACTGATGTACTACAGCTCTTATGGACTCTTAGGAGATCACGGGAGCTGTAGTTGAAAGTCGATGGAAAGCTGTAGGCTTGGCATTGCAATAATTGCGCCAGTTATCTAGTTAGTGTATAATCCAATTTCCACACACTCTTACAGTACAAAAGAAAATTAAATAAAATTACCAAAAGCAAATAAGAAGACTGTTTGGAAAAAAATAATCAAATGTTAAGAGATGAAATCACCACTGCCAAAAACATGAAAACCCAACAATAAAGCAAACAAAAAACAACTTGGCCACTAGGGGTCCTGAACTTTTACAGTAATCGTATCTTATAAAACAAATCTGTAAAAACGTAAACATTAAATGTCCCTTTACAGGGGGGAAATTTTTTCCTAGAAAACTTGATAAATATTTGAAAATATGTAATTCTGCAAAGGAACTAATCATATGTCGAAAGAAAAATCATAAGCAAATGAAAATTACATAAGCATTTGGACATGCCTGTTCTTTGGTTTTTATCCAACATGCGTGTTTTCATGCAATCATTTCTACCTTTAGTGAATTCTCACATTTGTTGAACGAATACATGGTACAGTTGAATTGCACTTGGACATGGTACAGCTCCCCAGGCATCCTCCGTTCTGTTGCCTTTGTCATGGTTAGCTTACAGAGTTATCTCTGGTATAAATTCTGCTCTTTCATACAATGTAGTATATAAATGTGTTCACTTTATCCCAGTTTCACACAAACCGAGGATTCCTGTATTTTTCCTTTTACCGGGCTTTGCACTTCTCCCCAGATACATGTTTTAACCCTGTAGCTCACTTTTACATGCCATTTCTAGTCACCCATACTTCTTACTCATCAGTATAGTTTTCACTTTCAAACACCTCTTCCCTTAAGTTCATTAAACTATTTAATCAGAAGCTGAACAGGGCATTATATGTCCTGTTGTATTGCTTTTCCCATTCACTGCTTGGCTACACATCTGTAGTAAAAACACTGTACAACATTCTCAAATTCAAATACCAACAATTTATGCTGCCATTACCTCACTTTTCAGCGTATCAACTTACTTTTTCCTTCTAAACTAAACAGTCTTTTGCAACCTTCATTAATTCTTCTGAATCTTCAGGTTCTCTCTTTGCCTAGGGCATTACCGATTTCACACAGGCAACATTGCAAACAATTTGTTTTCATTAGTTCATATATAAATACTTTTCTGTCTTTTTTTCCCCACCAGTCAAAAATCTCAGCAGACTTAAATCTTTAATAATTTACATGTAAATTAAAATTAGAAAAAAAAAATGTTTTGGATTGTCTGTTGCAGACACCACCCATGTTGTGGTAATGTGAAGAGTCCTGATAAAAGTTGGTAGAATCCTTTAAAGGAACAGTCAGATTTCAGATACACCTCTTCTAAAAGGAACAATGTCCCCTGTGTCTGGGAACAGAGCTGGAAACTTTTGTCACTGCCCTTACAAGCTGTAACAGAAGACCACATAGAAGTTCCCTTGGACCAAATATTAGTCAGGCTTATGTACTCCACTCAAAGCTTCTTCTAGTTTGGCCTTGTAAGATGTATATCTCCTTTTTAAGTTCTGCAACTGCTCATCCTCTTCTTTCTCTAAAATGCGTAAGAAGTTCTGGAGTTCTGGTAGGGTAAATGCCTCCCACTGGGAAAAAAAAAAAGGTATCAAAGAAGGAATGAAATTAACAGATGCAAGATCCTTCAAAATGATAACAGTTTTACATTCAGTTTTCAGAAAAAAATGCCATTCAGTGTATTCCAATATCATTCAGTAACTTTAAAAGAGCCTTAAAGGGACACTAAAGGCTAGACAAAAAAACCCAAAAAAAAAACCACGCAGTGTACCTTTAATGTAGAAGGAATCTCAAGTGGATTCCCATTTTTATAATCCATTTATCTCTTAATCTTTTTATCAATCTATCAACTGCCTCCTCTCCCATGTCATTAGAGGCAGGGGCAGACAGGCCCCATGCAGACTCGGAGATCTTCAGAGAGCTCAGCAGGAAGCCGATATCAACAAAGGAAATCATGCTGTGCTGACCTCCCTAAAGCCCGCCCACTCCTTTTCACAGATCTGGAGCGGAGAAGCTCAGTAGTGCTGGCCCTGAATACAGTGCACAGGACTTAGTAATATAAATCATCATTTAAAAATTAAAAAGGTAGAGAAAAATTTACATTGAAAAAGATATCAAACGCCGCCGCCTCCACCAACGTAATGATAATGTACTGTAATATATGCTGTAATGATAATTTAATATTTTTTAAATTTGTTTAGGCTTTAAAAACAATTAGTGAGTGTGCCCCGCCAGCAAGGTTGCGCCCGCAGTGTGCCCCGCCAGCGAAAAAAACAAAAACGTTTTTCTTGTTTGCCTGCTGCTGTAAGCTCTGTCTCACTTATGAAAGCGAAAGTATTGGCAGAGTGTAGCAGTTACAGGCAGTGTGAAGTTGATAAGCTGTAGCTTCCTGCCAGAACTTTTGCAGTGATGTCACAGGTCAGGATTAGCATGCTTAATATATTCAAAATGGTTACCCTCAGTGTAGACTTGTGCAAACTTCAGTGGGACAGTGCAGAGACTACAGAGTGATTTTGGATTTTTTTTTTTAATACAACGATTTAGGAGGCAGGTAGGTGTACTAATTATATATGTGTACCTTTAGTTCTTCTTTAATATGATACATATATACACACATACATACAATCAAGCCTAAAATGTAAAATATAGTCTTTATATCCTAAAAATAAAAACAATATTTTACTCTAGATAACACTGACCATGACATCTCCGGTTTCATGCTCTCGCAAAACAAAGCTGAGAGTTTCGAGACTGGGTCCAGCTACCAATCGGAGATACAGAGGGTGCTCCCTGTCAGATAACTTACACATATAAACTGCAAAGAAAATAAACACATATTAGTCCAACTTATAAATAAGAGTAAAATGTCTTTTTCGACGGAGTCTCTGATATCAGTGTAAGTAATACAGCGCCAAAGTGTCAGATTGAGTTTAGGCAGCAAGAGATGAAATGCAGTGTAAACACACAACAAAATATCATTAAGAATTTTCATGCGATTATATAGCCAAGTGGCTGAACAGTCTTGTCTATAAAGTTACTAATGTAAAGTGTAAAGACAACATTCTACTGTCATATGGAATATATGCTCTACTGATACAGGTCTCTTGCACAAAAATAAAAATCCAAGAAATTAATTTTGTCAGTGGTTTTTAGAACTTGTGTGTCAATAACAGTTTTAAAAAGGCATTATAAGAACCACTGGTTTTCCTGCAGATTTCACCCGCTTGACAAATTGCTTTATCACAATTATTTCTACATAAAAGAAGTTGTGAGGAACATAGGTCTTTCTTCTGAAACAAATCCCAGTAACATGGTTTATTTTTAATGAATAGTTGTATAAATTGTAACCATTATTTCATAAAGGTGAGCACAGGGGGGAAAAAATAACTTCCAGTTACTTGAAAATCAGCATAGCACTATTAATATATCATTCAGAAATATTTTGTTACACTATATCCCCTATAAAGTCAGAAGATTTATCTAAACACAAATATATTTCAGTCCATATTATATATTTACATGTCAGGTCCACTTAAAAATGTTTTAAAATAATATTCCTTCTTTATAGCCTCGACCCCTCAGATATTGGGTAAAAAAAGAATCAGAGTATGCTTCTATTTCTGCAGTCTTTGCCGATTGCATTTAGCTTCTAAAAACACACATTTAAGTGGACCTGACAATTCCTGTTTCTCATTCTCTTAAAGATTATTATAATTATATAAAAAAAAAAAAGTCATATATATATATATATATATATATATATATATATATATATATAAAAAATATATATATAGGAATTGCTTTTTTTTTTTTTTAACACAAAACCTTTAATGACGCACAGTTGTTTTTAGTGACCTTTTTTCCATTGAGATAGTGACATTTGATTTCCCTATATATATATATATTCTGAACAAACATTCTTTAAAAGTAGAACAACTTGCTTTTCTTTCAAAGATCAAGTGGTAACATTGTTTAACATTCTTCAAGCCTACTTAAACTCATTACTGGGTGAAGGGTTTCTCAGAAGGAGGCAAACCCAAAATAATAATTGAAAAGATAATAGCAGAAAACTATAATTATATGAAAAATGTTTGTAAGAGGTGCTGTAATACAGGGGTCTCACACTTGGCTGAGTAAATGACACCCCTTCATAGAAGGACTGCCTCCTTTCAAATTTTATATGCCCCGCCACCCCTGCCAATTTTTTGCTCATGCCTCCACCTTTTTAAATTGTGCACAGCTCTCGTGTGTGAACGCACAAGCGCAGTGCACAGGTAAGGAAGCTTGCAGGCATGCTTCTCCCTTAGGCTGGGTTCACACGAGCATATGATGCACAGCGCATCATACACTCGCGTGAAAATTAAAAAAAAAAACAACGCGGCACCGCTCTGCCCTATGGAACTTACCTTGCTCCGGACAGATTAGCTTATCGCGCGTGCGAACGCCGGCCATCGCATTTTTCCCAGCATACGGCCAGGAACAAGGTAAGTCAATGGGGCAGAGTAGCGTAGTGTTTTGAGGCTGGGTTCCACGAGTGTATGATGCGCTGCGCATCATATGCTCGTGTGAACTCAGCCTTAGCCTGCTCAGCTGTCCTCAGAATATCTCTGGAGTTCTGGTGACCCACACCACAGATATCAGCCTCAGGGGCCATGTGTTTGAGACCCCTGCTGTAATGCATTATTTAAGTGCTTTGTGTAAACTTCTGAAGTACCTTGATCTTCCTTCTGACAGCGCTTGTAAAGTGCAAACTTGGCAGGATTGTCCGCCACCAGGAACTTTTTCAACAAGGCCTCAATGACTTCACGCACAGTGTTGGTACTGCTAATGTGCAGGACATTTATGCTGCCTTTCGGTAAGTAGAAGGCCGTTTCATTGCCATTGCTATAAACATTGTGTGCGTTTGAGCTGGTCCGTACAGTGATTGGCCGCCGGAGCTCCATTTGAACTTTGATGAAGCCTGTGTATACGCCACTAGAATTCTGTACAAAAGTATAAACACAATCATTATTTATGTGTATTAATATCCTGCAGCAATACAGATTCCTTATGTTACATGTATTTGCATAATATATATTTAATATTTTTATATTTGGGTTTTCCCATTCAATATGTGAGATACTAGACACTGGTAAGTAAAATTGATGGTATTGGTAAGCCTGTGTAAATTCATTATTACATTTTTTTCAAGTAACAAACATGAATAGGAGATCCACCCAAAACCCCACCTACACTAAACAAGCAAATATAAGTGTTATAGGAACACACCTATAATGATGTCATATGGGTGGAAACACTAATATGTCAATTTTTTTTATTATTACCTATTTAATATCCTTTAGAAAATTGTGGTCATCAACACATCAGTTTCTAAATATACATAAAAAAAAAAAAAAAAAAAAAAAAACTATGAAACTAAGTAAACATGACCACCACAAGACAGACAAAAACAAAATACAATACAAACAAAGAATAATTGGAAAAAGTAAAAATAGCTACCTTTTTAGAAGAAATCAAGAAATAGTTATTTTTGTAAAAGCATAGTTACAGGCGCAAATGAATGTATTAAGTATAGCAGTCAAAACCTAAAATGTAATTTATCTGTATAATACAATATATCAGGGGTCGGGAACCTATGGCTCACAAGCCCCCCCCCCCCCCCAAGAACAAGCCTTTGTTTGGTAGGTTTCAATCTGCCTAGCTATTCTACATTCCTGAGGGGCAAGTTCCAATATTGCACAGTTGCTTATTTACAGTTATAAACAACCCAATGAAATTCAGAATATGTTGACAATTTAGCTTGTAGGGTATTTCCAATTATAAAAACAAGAGTTTCCTGCTGAGATGCCCCTATACGCTGACACATTGCTCATGTGGTTTGAGGAACCTGAACCTTAACGTATCCATCTGGATAAGCTGTCCAGCTGAAGTCAATGATCTTGTTGCAACAGTCCAATAATACTCGCAGTTCTCGGGGTCAGCCATTAACGTAGACAAGTCGCAAGAATTCTGGGTGTCTGATTCGCCCCAGTCCTTTCCCGTGGCAAATTTTCCTGCGGCCTCTGACCAAATTAAGGCCTTAGGAATTAAATTCAGGAGGTTGGGACAATAGCACTTTAAACTGGGAGGATAAATTGGATGCAGCAAAGACAAAAGTTAAGCGCTGGTGCAAGTGGTGGCTCACTTACAAAGAGTGAGTTGCTATGGTTAAGGTGTACGTTGTGCCAATGTTTTTGTGCATTGCTTATGTGTACCCTTTGCCTCTAACTCTGGCAACCAAGCTGCAAAGTTTATTTTTCTTAATGCTTTGGGAAAATAAAGTGACTATCATTAAGAGGGGTGTTACATACCTTCTAATAAAGCAGGGTGGTCTTGATATGCTATGCCCAGTAGCCTTTTATGGAGCTCTTTTTTTTTAAATTTAACTTGGCAGGCCTTAATCAAGTACCTGTCTCCATCTGTTAAACCGGCATTATGCACTGGGCAGATTTTCATTTGAAAAGATGGCTTGAAGGTGCACTTTTAAAACAAATGCGCACAGCAGGAAGGGTGCTGCCTACTTACGTTTACACTGCCTTACATTATCTACGTAGCTGAGAAGTTACCTTAGCCCGTCTAGACAATGAGCTTTTTAAAGTTCTGCGCAACATCGTAAGGCATTTCTTTCATATCACCCCAGTCTTAAAAGCACTGCACAAGTAATATAGCTGAGCAGTCCCTGGAATTGCTCAATAGAAAAGCTTTCCCTTTAAAATTTTATGATACCGCATGACTGTTTTTTCAGGGTAGGCTGAAGGTCAGAGGGACATATGCCAAACTCAATATCCCAGAAAGGCATTGTCCATGGGGCTGCAAAGAACAAGAAACGTAACACTTCTTAGTAGACTGCACAATGTCTGTACAAGTGCGTCAACTTTTGGCTTGTAAAATTCCATTTCCTGCCTTGCTCCTCCTCGGCTACGCCGCTTTAGCATACGGAGTAACGGCAAGCACCCGCTACAGTATAGATAATACTTACCTCATGATCGCAGCCTTTAGGTATCATCTGTGGCATGCCAGATGTCTCAAAACCATAGGAAACCCTTCCATTACTGCAGGTTCAGTAGTGGAGTCTATTGTACAGGAAATTTCTTTATTGCAGTTTATAATGGCTAATCAGAATATTACTTTTAGCCTTTTTATACTTACGTCTGTCTTTCTTCATGTTATTTATATCTATGCCAGTATTGTATGTTTTATTTACACACTACCTCACTTCAATTGCACTGTTCATCACAAGTGTCACTTTGTTTTTGTATTATCAATTTTAACCCATGTTTCTCAACTACCTTTTATGTCAATCATTTACAGTCTTATTCTTATTGTTCTTGTCACTTTTCTAATCATGGCAGATGTACGGAAACTCAGTAATTCATCTCCATAACAACTGTCTTGTCAAAAACTATATGAACTCAGAAGAAAAGCTTAGACTTTTAAATTTTATATCACAGTTAGCAACAATTTGGCCAACGGACTGGGGGGCCTTTTTAAGTTTAGTCATTTTGTAAAGTCGGGCACCTTGTTGCCGTAAGTTACGTTAAGTTATATTTTGTAAGAGTTTTCAATAAAAACCTAAAAACTTAAAGTAGAGAGATACTCCTTTGGGCAACACAATCAACAGATTTTAATTTTACCTACTCTAACCATCAAAGACCATAAAGTTGTCCAGCTGGAACAATTCTTAGTCAAACTAATGAACACTTTTTGTTAACATTATTAATAAAATGCTGTTTATTGACTAGAGAAAGCTATTCTTTCAGACAAATAGTTAAGGTTGTATTATGCAAGGCTCTACTAAAATTACTGTCACACTGCTTATGTTCAGGTTGATGCTAATGTTAAATTGTAGAGCAAGATTGTACATTTAGATTACTTTCATTTCTATGATAATTTCACAGCCTTTATTGACATAAAAGGTAAAAAAATTGCTAACTGGATCAGAAAACTATAGGTCCATCAAACAAGAATGTGGTGTTAATGGTACTTGAAATCATAGTTTAATAAGCCAAACATGTACCAGGAACAAGTGGTTTCAAGTCCCCACTAATTAGGCAAGGGCCACACTAGCATTTGCTGCCAGTTCCAGTCCTGGCCCAAATTACACTGAGTAGGAGTCGTGTGAGCACACAAGACTGGCAACTGCCATGGCAGAAAACTGCATGCACCATTCCAGCAGGAAAGTCCCCAGCCTGTGCTTCACACAAATGATTCCTATTCAGGGTAATCGGAGTCACAAATGAATGGATCACTGCACTTTTACCTTGTGCACACTAAAGCATACAGGCTAGTGTGGCTCTGATGTAAAGGAGAATTTATACAGGACATATCTTGGGTTGATAAGAGACTTTAATCAAGTTAGACACTGATATTTGAGATCTGATTAAAAAGCCCTCACCAATGTCATTTTCAATTTGTCTGTGACTGCTGCATTGTAGAGCTGGATCTTGTCTTTGGTTTCTTCCTTACTGAGGTATGATAAAGGATCTTTTTCCTTTTCAATATCCTGAAAGTAAAAAAAAAAAAAAAAAA
>JAKJJM010022688.1:0-10342 GCA_021901965.1 Pipa carvalhoi | reverse complement strand
TGCGGTACCGAACCCTTCGAAGACGTTCACCGAACCCTTCTGTAACGTGAACGAATATTTACATAATGAGTCGGGTGTGTCTCGACCTCCGTGGCGGAGGCTCCACTGAACCCCTGAGACTGACTCACTGAACCCCTAGGGTTCGATCGAACCCTGGTTAAGAACCACTGGTTTAGTGTTTTTAACGATTGCAAAACAAATGAAATGATTTTAAGAAGAGAAGCTTTCGGGGCGATAGTATCGCTTTAAAGTCTTACTTTTTGATTAAATGTATAAAATGAAGGATGAGTAATCCATTGGCTTTTGCGTGATGTTGTGCAGTCTCGTCTTACAATTAGCAACTAAGATCTGGTTGTTCAAACCCACTTCCAAACAACTAGATCAGGGGTCCCCAAACTTTTTATACAGGGGGCCAGTTCACTGTCCCTCAGACCGTTGGAGGGCAGGACTATAAAAAAAAATAACTATGAAAATCCCTATGCACACCGTAAGTGCGACGGGGGCCAGGTAAATGGCCTCGGGGCCGGATGCGGCCCGCGGGCCGTAATTTGGGGACCCCTGAACTAGATCGTTGGCAAATTTGGCTGCACCCATAGGATAGGCATTGTTTACAGTTCCAATAATTCAGATTACAAGGGCTGTTTAAAGAAGAACTAAAGGCTTGTAAATCTAGGGATGATATTCTTAAAGGGGATTATAATAATTACCAATGCTGTTCTTTTCTCCAACACTGCCTCCTGCTTAGTTACAGACAATCTTCTTCAGTTCCATAATTTTTTGATTATGTATTAGATAAGGGAGCTTGCCCCCACACTAATCAATTTAATGTTTTTGAGTTATAGGTAGTGCCGAATTATTTCATTTTTATACGTACGTACGTACGTACATACATACATACATACATACATACATACATACATACATACATACATACATGCATGTTCAGTTCCAGAACTGCGATCCTTTTCACTTCCTGCTTCTTCAACATTACTGATGGAGCAAGGGCAGAAGCAGAATTCTGACCTAATACTGCTTAAGCACTTGCTCACATCAGTGATGCTGAAGAGGAGGCGTGAACCTTAAGGAGATCTCTGTGCTGCAAGTGAAGCAAAGAAGATCGGCTGTAACTTTGATGCAGGAGCCAGCGCTGAAGACGGAGGCGCTGCAGGCAGCCATGCTTTTGACTGCTTCCATGTGCCAGTGTGTGTATGATTGGAACACTGGGTTTACCATCCTGATAAAAACTCGTCCCATGAAAACAACTTTATGGGGGCGGGTGGTGATCATTCAGCACAGCCATTATAACAAGATGGATAAAGTCCTAATGTGTAAAATAAAAGAAAGCTTTCTGGACAAGGAACAGGAAGGTACTCGTAACCCTATTGATCATTCTGAATATAAATGATAATCCCTTTTTTACCCTCTAAATAATTTCAGAATCATTTCCAGCTCTGCTTATTCATGCTGCCAATGAGAAAAACAAATGGGTAAAAAAAAAAATCACAGTAAATGTGACAAATAGCACCCCCATGAGGCTAGGCATGAATTAGCGGTCACTGGCGGGACATGAGACAGCACTGTCTGCCTTGGGGCTTGTTTCCTTTATGAGTATAGAAGAGACATCTGTCCCCCCTCCATTGTCCATGTAACCATCTGTGTGTGTGTCAATTCTTTGACTTTTTCTTTCTCTTTGCAGTGTTTGGAGAAGTTTCCTGTGATACAGCACTTTAAGTTTGGTAGCCTGTTGCCAATTCAACCCGTCAAACCTTAAGGACTGAGGCCAGCGTGTATAAGAGGCGGATCCACCTTTGGTACCCAGGCCCCATCTGCCTGTTTGTTAACCCTACCCCTCCACCCCACCGTCCTCTTCTCCTCCACAAAGCTGACTGCCAGCTACCCATATTTATGTTATCACGCCTGCATCAAATGGGATGATGCAGCAGGAGCCCGTGGAAACCTTAACGGGGAGGTGATGGTAAACTGGGGAAAAGGAAGGGGAAGATATTATATAAATGTATACGCTTTAGCAATAGTAGATTCTCTTGTACCTTTGGCAAAAAATCAGGGTGCATAAAACGGGTTGCTACAAGGGAATATTTATTTAGCTTCATATGTCTTCTTGCACCTTCCAGGGTTTTCTTTAAACTCATCAGTACACAAAGCACAAGCTTCTACTGCAGGCCAAGTTGACAGTTCCTGACTTGTTCTCTAAAATATACCGTTTAATTCTCATCTGTACGAGCAGAACTAGTTTTATCGCTTGCCTTTGTCTGTGCCCTAGAAGCACCTGTCAGATGGGAATCTTCCTACCAATGGATGGCTAGCTTCTAACATGTTTGTTCCACCGATAGACGCACCTGCTGGAGTTTTGTTTGTCCCCTGTTCTATAAAGGTCATCAGAGGAGGGCAGCTAATAAAACCTTTTGGCGTTAGTTGTATGTCCTGTTTGTTTACCGTGTTCAGATCTCTTTAGAAATAAACTTGTTGAAAGTGGTCAGATTTTTTTGTTTCCTTCCATTTAAATATCAAAATCCCCCGGCATGAATTTCTCATAGGCCGTGTATTTAAAGGGAACTTGGAACCGCCGGTTGAAGTTAGGCTCGGGTGACCCCAATCAGGAACTGTCGGGTTCCGTGCAACTTTTAGGGGGTCATTCTGGAAACTCCGAATTTTCCGTCCCGAATTCACTGATAGCAAATTTCAATTATAAAGGTGCGACCGCGACAATTTTTTAGTCACGGTCGCGATTTTATAATGGGAGTTTCGCTATCGGTGAATTCGGGACGGAAAATTCGGAGTTTTAGGAATGACCCTTCTTAAAGTTTTTTGTTTTTTTTGTAATTGATGTAAATTGTTAAAATGCTTTATTTCCACTTACAGAATGCCGCTACAAAAAGTCGATAGCATGCTTGAGTTTGTCTTTAACTTTTTTTTTCACAGGTTCCACAAACAAAAACGGCACTTCCTCAAAGTTAAAACTTGTTTATAATACATCCTAAAAAAATACCTGCCTCCTAATTGTCTTGTTTAGACTGTTATTACAGAGATCAGCGTTGTTTCTCTTCTCCGTAGCTCCAGCGCTGACAGAGTTAAGTCTTCCTTTGCTGCAGAATAAGTTGCTGAGTGCAGTGAATTTCAGCCTATAGCCAATTCCCATCTCTGCAGTGTTTCACCCACAGCCTGATTCTCAGGAACATTTCCCTCCTTATAAACAGTGGCAGGACCCTTTCTAGGCAAGCACCCCCTATTTTGTTAGTTGATCACACTATGATCGACTAATGGAGGTCTGGTAATTGAGGATGATATTTTTTAAAGTAATGGACATGCTGATCAAAATGGTTTTACTGGTCCTTTAAACAATTTGAACTTAAAAAAAAAAAAATCCCTTTCTTGTCATCCAGCTCATTTTATACCTGTGTATATAGGTAAACAATGATATAGGGGCAGAATAATAAATCCGTAAGTGAAAGGTCCCTCTGTGACTGTAATATTCTGTAATCTGTAAATGGGGGGAAAAAATACTTAGAAATGCAAAGACTGGTTCATTCTCATGAGTGAGGGGAAGTTAGTTGAGTTGGAACGGCAGAAATAAACACAAACTTCTGCAAATGGTCCTTTCTCGCTAGCTCTGGGTTATATAAACTCGCGGGCATCAGAATGTACTTAGGATTGAAACCTAGCTTGTTAACGCTAGGGTTGATTCTGAAGCGGGGAGGGGGAAATACTTACTGATAGGGCTTATTCACTCCTGTTTTCACTAGAAAGTCAATCTTACGCAGCAGTGATGCAGTCCTCTTCACTTCCTGTTGAATTTCTGCTCCTTGAGCAAGCGCAGAAGCAGTTTTACATCAGAATTCTGCTCCTGCGCTTGCTCAACTTGCCAAAATGCAACAAAAAGCAAGAAGTGAAGAGGACTGCATTGCTGCAGTGTAAGACTGGCTTGTGGGCCAGTTTCTCGGTTTCAGTAATTACAGATTATAAATGCAATCACGGGGCACTATTGCATTGACTGGTTTTATTTTCTCAAAGGAGTATAGCAGCTCCCACATCTATGTGAACCGGCATCTGTTCCATGTTCGTTATGTCTTTAAAATAAAAGTCTGCACAATACCTTTATAAGTGAATCTAACCTCTATCCTGCCATATTAATGTTATTTTTTTAAATTAAAAAGTTGGCGGGTTTCGCCCGTTAAAGACTCATCACCCCCCTAGACCCACACAGAGGTGGTCTTACCACAGATCTGGGCCTGCTTATAAACAGAGAATAGTATCATTTTATCTTTTCACTACGAACAAGAAAAAGAGTTACAGAGAGAAGAGAGTGCTTGAAGGCAAATACTGTTTTCTTGGCTTCTATCAATACTCTCTCAGTGTACGATCCCAATTATGGAAAATTAAAAGAAGATTCGGTTTTATTTTAATATTCAAACTAAGCACACGCATGCGTGCAGAGACGCACAAAAACTGAAAATAAACCTTAAAGGAAATCATTTTCCCAAATTTTCTGTTCGCTTCTACCTTACCCACTCTCTGGCTATTGCTGGTTTCTCTACTAGGTTAATTAAAAAATGTTTGCTAATGATAATACAATTATGCATTCCTATTGTAATCTCTGTTAGAAAGGATTCCATTTTCCCCCGTAAGTCCAGCCTCTTTGACCCTGCAGGATCTGTTTGCTCACATCTGATTGGCCCTTATCAATCAGGTGTTCAATCAGCTGCACTGGACATCCTAATCAGCACAGCTGGAAAAAAACACAGTAAGGGAAATCTTACAAAAGTGCCTTGTACTATTTATCAAGAAAAATGAGATGCAAAATGCAGGCAGCTCAGTAAAAATGTAAGTAACATATTAGTTTAGTGGGAAATAGTTGAAAAAATTGATATGGGTGAGCTCTTTTGTAGTTTTGCATTGAGAACATTCTTTCCATAAAAAAAATTACATTTGTATTTTTATAGGGAGCTGCCATTTTGCTTGGCTTAGGTAAACGTTACCAGTCTGCGCAATTCCTAGAAACGCCATCTTAGACCGGGTGACATTGCAATGCCCCCTCCCCATGTACCTTCCATAGATTGCTATGTCCTCATTCACAGATGAAGAATATATTCAGGGCTCAGTGTGTGTAACTCATGACGTGAGGTACAAGGGCAGTTGCTAGGCTACCAAAAGACCCCCAAGGTACAGGTCCACAACAAGGCACATATATTAGCTAAACCCTGCTACCCTGCAGTGTTTCTGCATTCTGTCCACTGACTGTGATGTTGTATATGCAACCAGCAGCCAGGAGGAATTAAAGGACCAGTAATACGAAAGAATAAAAATTCTCTTGTGAATTGGCATGGTAGTTCTACAAATGCAGCACTTATAAAAATGTTATCTTTGAAATTAAATCCATGTATTGCTTTCAGTTTTTTTCTTTACTGATGGCAGCCATGTTGTTAAAGCAGATCTCACCCAGTCCCATTTTTTTTTCTATGGTCCTTTATATAAAGCACATACAGCAAGTGCCCTAAAGCCCAATTTTAAAGCAAAATAGCAATGTATATAGCTCTATAGAGACACGATTTAGTAGTTTTAGAAGAACAGGTTGAATATATAGTAACTATAATTGCATTTTTACGCATTTTTATTGTTTTTGTTTAAAAATATATATGACATAATTACCCCGTTTAAATGTATATACATGCTTTAAATAGTGCTGTGCTATTTTTCAATTGCGTAACAGATTATCCTTGGTATCGATTATCTGTGAGTGCGTCCGTTGTCAAATAATAAAAATGGTTAAAAATGTGCACTTGACTTTACCATCAATCATTCCTATAGGGCAAGTAAACCCAAATCTACCTATAAGTAAACTTCATTGATTTCCCACTATGGCCTTTGTAGACCAAACTGGTTGTCAGTCTCTATATGTATTGAAGGCTTGTCATTTGTTCCAGGCAACAATCTGCGATCTGATTGGTTAATGGTTATTTGGTCTACCTTGATGCGGCAGTACTTTACTGTTTACATTTACTGTCCCTGTAAAAAGCATTTTCTCAGACTTACCTTGTAGCCTTACTCTATTCACAAAGTAAGGCCGTACAAACCATCTTTTGTTTTATGGTTGGCATAGTCGGCTCGTGTTAAAAGAACTTATCCGACTTTGTAGTCACAGCGCAAGAATTTTGTTTTTGTTTTTAACGAAACATGTCCCTGAAAGAATTGAAGTACACAAACTGGAGAAAAACACCTTTTTTTTTTTTTGTCTAGAGCAGCGGGCTGAGCTATTGAAACTTAAGGCTCTCTTGTCAAAATAGGCCTTAGAAGGCATTGACTTAGTCTAGAATTTAGTTTAGACTGAAGCGCAACATGAGATCTGCCGGAGATGTATAAATAAAATTAAAGGGCAACAACAGTAGGTGTGTATGTCATTTGCATTGATACCCAGAGCAGCAAGTGTAAACAAAGGCTTGCATGTATGCTTAAGGACATTGCTAAAATAACAGGGCAATGCGCCTGCTTCTTACACAGTGTAATCGTTATTGTCTTTCCAACAGTCTAGCACAGCTGGTGAGTGAAGGGAACAGGTTTAGCGCTGTCCATAAAAAAAAGTATTTGCCTCCATAGGGAAAACGCAATAATCGAAGCCATTTCCGATTCCAAATTTTGCACGTTTTTAGTTGCGCTGTTTTACCTTGCAATAATATATAAATATGATTATTATAAAGATCTACCGGGGGTTGTGACAGCCATTGATCTCTGGTGTATTAATGCTTATCGACTGCTCTGTTGTGAGCAGGCGCCCAGCTGTGGTTCTTATTTCTAAAAGTCAGAACAGTCCCGTAAAAATCCAAACGCGCAGTCATTCGCCACTTCCCGATCTTTGATTATTCATCAAACTCTGCAGTATGGTGAATTCACAAATAATCGTGACGCTTACGGCGGTCGCTGAGTTACGAGCTGTTTGCATCACTTTGCGTGTGCGTGCACGGGTAATTCGTCTATTCGTCAAGCGTTGGAGTCTGATGAAGTAGCGAATTCAGCAAGGTGAGCTGTGTTTAATTTGCGTTTTTCTTTGCCAGATCAAAGTTGCGAAATATGGGGTTGATGGCGTGATTCTTAACTGTTCAACTGACTACGCTGCGCTATGCATGAAATCTCGTCCGATGCCATTTGGTTCTTCGATAAGGGAACCCGCCACTTTGTGAATAAGGAGTAGTGACCCAAAGTGACCTGAATTCACTTCCGACAGTTGAATTTAGGCATTATTGAATAAGCCCCTCGCCAGCTAGCCAAGGTCAGTTTGGGGTGGCTAGAGGGTGGTGGAATTAACGTTCACATTACGATTAAAGGACCATTGTCATCAGTAAAATAAAAATCCCATATAAGGACATGGGACTAGTAAAAACAAATTATTTTTCAAATCGAATGACTGATTTTTATTGCCTTTTGTCTGTTTTTCCCTTTGCTGATTGTAGCTGTATTTTATCTTATGCTCTTTCACACTGTTCGCAGTGCAACTTTAGATATTGCTTAGGAAGTTTCCCAGAAAACCCAACAAGGTCAAAGTGAATTTAATTTTGAAAATAGAAATTCTAGATACAGTCAGATAATATAAAAAAATTAAGAAATATAAGGGTAAAGATAACAAATAGGGTTAATGTAAAAATAAATGTATACAAAGTAGATTTTTACCATACTGCATCCATATATGACGTATTAATAACTTTTGTGTCCATATTTGTCCGAGTCACACTTATTTTTTCATTTTTGTAAAAATTTGTGATTAAAGGGGAACAGAAATTTGCTTGCTTTTTTTTTTTAACAAAAAAAATAAATATGATACATATCCCCCTTTCCCCCTTAGAACAATATATATAAGACATTTGGGGCATCTTCAATTTTTTGATATTGTTGTCCTTTAAAATCAAATATATTTTTTATCAAATATTTTTTGTCCTGAATGAAACAGATGAAGTCATGTGATTACTAGTAAATATATACGGAAGCAGAAAAAGCAACTATAAATGTAAGCAAAAAAAGCAACTATAAATGTAAGCAGAAAAAGCAACTATAAATGCAAGCAGAAAAAGCAACTATAAATGCAAACAGAAAAAGCAACTATAAATGTAAGCAGAAAAAGCAACTATAAATGCAAGCAGAAAAAGCAACTATAAATGCAAGCAGAAAAAGCAACTATAAATGCAAACAGAAAAAGCAACTATAAATGCAAGCAGAAAAAGCAACTATAAATGTAAGTAAATGAATATTTTTTTTTACATTCTTTTCTGATCTAAACATTACACATTGGTTGAAACCTTATATAAAAATGATTTATTTTGATGGTTATCCTTTTAAATTTGTATTTTGCAATAAATAAAAGCACTACACACTTCTCTTAGAAACGTGTTTTTAACGTGTCACAAGGCACGCCAGACACTGAATATTGTTCATGCGCTTGGGTAAGGCTTAAAAGAAAATTGCATTGCCTTGATCAATACCCTTTGGTTTTCAGGTGGGATCAATAACTGGATTGTGAGCGCGTACGATTCTTCCCAAGTTTGTCATTGCATGTCAGGGCAGATTTCCTACTGGTAGAGAAAACAACAGCAAGGATTTCTGGAATGTGGAAGCTTTCTAGAAGGCATCGTCTTATAATCAGAGCTTTCTACAAAGTCATTTAAAAGATCAGTAATACCAAAATAATAATAAAAATAGCCCATTTGGACTGGCATGCCAGTTATTTAAACAGATCCCTCCTAAAAAAAATGTTATTTTTAAAGTTGAATTCATGAATTGTATTGCTTTATTTACCTGTACTGAATACAGCCATGTTGTATGTACTTGTAAACAGACCTCATCAAGTCTCATTATTTCGTATTTTGCTTTAAATGATACACATATATAGGAAGTGCCCCAGAAAGCCCTGTTTTTTTTTAAAGTTAAATAGCGAAATTTATAGACGCAGTTTTGCACAGAATGAATATAGAGTAACTATAAATGTTATTTGAGGCAATTTTATTTTTTTGGTGCGTGATATTTAGCGAGGAATATTACATGTGGAAATAAATCGCGTTTAGTTACAGTAATCTTTTGTATCTGGTTCTTTGAATCTATCTAGAATCCCAGCTATAAAGAGATAGAGGAAAACACATTCTCCAACACAAACGCGTTACTTTCAGCCATAACGAAAGCCTTTTTAATGACAGAATCCTTTTAAGAGCTGTGTGAGCAGTATAATTCATGTCTACATCCCATTCCATACATCCCATAAACAATATAAGGTAGGGGACTGCCAGCAAGCCCTCCACGAGTTTCTGAGCGTGTCCAGAGGTACGTATGGCTTTGTTAAAAGACTGAACGGGATGGAAGAGCAGAGAGACTAGGCAAGTAATTGAACCAGGAATTTGGGTCCACAGCATACCCGGCACTGTGCTTGAGCAAGGATGGAAAAAGTTAATGGTGGTTTAGTAGAAAGGGGGTAAAATGTTTAGCGTTTTTGCCTTGGCCGCATTATATCCGTGTTGCTGAACTGTACATCGACTGTTCTGGATCCCACTGAACTTTCCAGTTTTTTTCAAGTGGGCGGTGCACTGGTGACATCACTAATTATGTCACTGGTGCACTGACCAGTTGCAAACAAGGGAGTGGTGCGCAAGCAACATCAGTTCAAGGGGGGAACGGTGCTATCCTGCTGGTATATTGGGAGGTATGTATAAATAAAACTATACATACAGACTAGTGCAGTGGATATCATATAATAGCTAAACTATGTACTCATCCGATAGTCTATTCTACTTATCCTCAGCTAATTATGTAGTGGAGGTTTCCAGCTCTCACATGACCCTACATGGATAAATGTAGGGAGGAACTCGCTGTCCTGCTGGTATACTGGGAGGTATGTATAAATAAAATTATACATATATATTAGTCCAATGGGTATCATGTAACAGCTAAACTACATACTCATCCGATAGTCTATTCTACTTATCCTCAGCTAATTATGTAGTGGAGGTTTCCAGCTCTGGCATGACTCTACACAGATAAATGTAAGGAGAAACGGTACTGTACTGCTGGTATATTGGGAGATAAGTATAAATAAAATTATACAAATATACTAGTCCAATGGGAATCATGTAATAGCTAAACTATATACTTATTGAATACACTGTTCTACTTATCCTCAGCTAATTATCTAGTGGAGGTTTCCAGCTCTGACATCACCCTACATGGATAAATGTAGAGAGGAACGGCGCTGTCCCGCTGGTATATTGGGAGATATATAAATAAAATTATACATATATATAATATATATATATATATATATATATATATATATATATATATATACATACTAGTC
>JAKJJM010022664.1:0-11261 GCA_021901965.1 Pipa carvalhoi | reverse complement strand
CACTCTATCCTAACATATATATATATATATATATATATATATATATATATACTTTTATAATCTCATATAATGCTGATTCTACAAATACCACTTACTGGTATGATTAATGCTTATTCAAAAGTCACATAGAAAGCTAGCTCTCCATAGGCTAAAGCACACAACCAATCATATAATGCTATTGTAATGATGTCTGTTTCTGATTCATGCTGTGAGCTCCCAATGCACAGGCTTCTTCTTCAGAACATAACTTTGGCACTTCCCATTAGAGAAAGCAATATTAGATTGAACGAAAGTTGTCCATGTTAGCAATATTCTTATTGGGAAAAACATTAAAAAAACAAACCATTGTTGTTGTCACTTTAGTTTGTTTCTTGACCAAACAACAAAGATAACGCTACTAACGGAAAACATTAGAAATATAGCTAATAATGGAGAGGAAAGATTACGTTCCAGTTTGTTGCATGTCACACTAACTGTCCCTGATTTGCCATTTTGTAGTTATTGAAGTGCAGATTTTCTTATTGCACTTTTTCTTCTCTAACCTTTCTTTTCAGTCATTGCTTTTTTGTCACTTTTAGTTTATTGAGGAGGAATCTGCCGGTATGTATAAAAATGAGACTGACATTTCCCAAACTCTTTTAAAGAAAATTGGCCAATTCTCAGAGAGACTGACACGCTGACTAGGAATTAATGTCACTTTCTCTTTACTGATTCTGTTCCTAGCTCTGATTCTTTGCTGATTACATTTTTGACCATGTGATAGTTAAACACAATTTGAGGTAACCTGAGGAAAAAAAAACTGTAACTGGGCTTTTTCACATTGAAGTTTTGACAGTTTAATCATTAATAAATGGTATGATGCTGCTTTGTATAGTTGATTGTTTAAAGGGTAAGCAGTCATTCAGATGTATTTTCACCTACACCTCTTGATCATTCTTTCACAATTGGTTTTCTAGAAGTTTCTAAACTGCCTCCTGAAAATTGAGGTTTAGCAAAAACCTGTTTAATTTATTGCTTTTATGGATAATGAAAAGCACTGAAGTCATTTTAGTAGTGAATCAATGGTATCTATTGATGAGGCACATGGTAGCGAATGCTGTAACCATAAGTCGTCATAATAGCTTTTCTGGCCTAATGAGGATTTCCAGTGGACAGTGAGTGAAAGCATGTAAACATGGCTGTGTGGCCTTTCAAATTTGTTCACTTTTTGCAGAATTATTTGGAAAAAATGAACCTTAACGCTACAGTTGCACTCCAGTATAATGAAGTATAATTTGTAGATTTCATTTCCTAGTACCATTTTATCATATATATATGCCCTGTGTGCAAATCTGATTAGACTATATTCCCATATTTTGGACTTTCAAGAGAAGCAACTGGGGTTAGTGAGTGTTGACATTATCTCCAAGCAATTTACTCAACCATAATCAGACTCATTAAGGACATTTATTTTGCCATTATTTAGATTACAATTTCTGTTTCCCCACTGTGGCATCTCATTTAGCTGCTTCATGGACTAAACAATTTAACTTTTTATATGAGTCAGCCATTTTGGACCTCTGTCCTGCTGTTGTCTTTTAAATGGTAGACCTTGAGACTCTGTTACAGACTTCATCAGTGTTGCAATGCAGGGCATACTCTAACCAAAGCACCAATCACATACATGGCAATCATGAAAAGAAATTGACATCTTTTTTTTCCTACCCATACTCTTTTACACAGACAAACTTTTAGCTACACTGGTTTAATTGGACTTAACAAGGGAAACCAATTAGATATCATAGATTTTCACCTCTGATGGCTTAGTCAACTTATTTCATAGAAAGTTCTAACATTTGAAACATCCCAGCAATTTACAAGATAGGGGGTTTCATGCAGCTTTTGCCATAAGGTGACTACTTTCCTATACACTGAGGTCTTATTAAATGAGCCCTAAAACCTATGTATTTTCATTCTCTGAAGCATTTCTCTTTAGGCACAATTTTCAGGGCTAGATCTGTTATATTTTGCGCCAGAGTGTTTTGCTCAGTTCTTGGGGGTTGAACATTACTTTGTAAGGGAGACTCTGCTGCTTACAGGAATCTATTAAATATGACAAGAAGATATATTATAGCCTCTCTCTTGTCTGACATTATAATCAGTACATGTGCTAATTAAGAATGCTTTATTGGAATGCTGTCTACAAGACCAGTCAACTGGATATGGTGTCTGTGATGAATTGGTTCATGGATGGAACTTTAGAAAGGCAAAAGCAAATACGGCATTTATATTTGTTTGCATGTTATATGTACCATGTCTTCCGAAACCACCTTTATTAATACATTTTCACTTAATTTTTTTTCCCTTGGCATTTAGCAATTCTATAAAAGTATGTAATTAGTGGGGTTTCCAGTGCCAACAGAGAACTGTAACCTTTTAAATCAAACATGGAATTTCAGGGCTGGCAAAACTAATCTTCTCCATGTATTCCATTTCCTTGTCAAGCAACAGCAAACCAAGGAATCTTAACTATAGGAGCTGTCAGTGTATATCCCAAGTAAAATGCCTCTTCTATAATAATATCATGCAAACATTAGGTCAGTGATCGTCAACCTGTGCCTCTATAGCTGTCGCTGAATTACAGCCCCCTGAATACAAATGACAGCTTAGGGATCCTTGTAGCCACATATTTAAAAAATCTCTGCTTTAGGTTAACAGATTATTTTCCATATATAAATTTTATCAGTTGTAAATTTTTCTGCTATTGTTACAAGGATAAAGTAATAAATTCCCATCATGTTTCCAGTTGAACATACTACCTTGATTTTCTCACTGAAGATATGATTGCTTATATCTGCTAATCAAACCGTACTACCTTCATGCAAAAAGCATTACATTTTGCTTGCAATTTTGTCATCATATCACAAGAGGGCATTCACTACAAGTACTTGGTTTATTCCTGCTTTTAATCGTAACATTTATAGGATATGTTTTAAAGCAGTGTGGTACACTAGTCACTTGGCAGCTCTTACATTCAAACTAATATATATACGGATTTTTTAGCTAATCACTTTATATTGCAGTGTTTTCTATATTTACATTATTCTAGTTTTTTTACAATCCATGAATAGAAATTGTACATCACTGCGTAAATTTGTGGTGCTTTATAAATAAAATTATACATACATATAAAAGTATAATGCTGGTCTAGTCAATAAATTGCCTGATCTGTTTAAATACTTAGTTTTCTATATTTGGCTGTTTAGTACTCATTAAATGTATTTTGCTATCAGTATTGGATTTTGCTTAAAGGTACAGTGCAATATTATAGGATTTTCACTAATGGCCATCCAATGTTTTGTATAAATGTGATTTAACTGTAAGGTGCCAGTCTCAGGATTTGAACCAAGGTTGCCCACCTCAGAGTTAGTGAACTGGCAGCTGTGCTATAGAAGCACTTAGTGTTGCTGTTTTGGTTACAGCCTTTGGTGGTTATTAGTTAGATTGCTAATAACTGCTGTTATTCAATCTTACCTGTGATTCCTGTGATGCCTGAACCTAACTACTCCCAGTGCTATACTGGGGACTTGTGACCAAGCCCAGATGCTCTACTAGGACTGCTGGGACCCCATTGTAGTCTCACAGTGTCTCTGCCCAGCATCTCCCAGGATAGCAGGAAGTGTCTTTAATTTGGTCTGGAGAAGCATGAGTGGGGGCAATGCTGTGGGGGGCTGGTAAAGCCCAGAATAATCATGAGATTTCCATCCCAAACTCAATCCTACTTGTGCTGCGTTACATAGAATTTTATAAATGTTAGGGTTACACTATATTCACCAAAACCAGCTTCCCTTTAGTTTTGAGGTAATCCTTAGAGGGAAAGATTGATTAGAGTTGCTGCCTCTAGTGCATGATGTAGTAATATAAAGCCGTAAAAGAAATTTAACCTTGTTGTCATTTTAATTTACGGAAACTAATTTAGAAGTACACAGACTTTTTTTGGCAGCATCAGTTTCAACATTTTACTCACAAAATTGTCCCCTTCAGTCTCATAGTGAGGAAGGGGGACAGAATATTGGGGATCTTGGATGTGCACCTTTAATGAATCTTGTATTGTAAATGTATGACTGTACATTGAACTATCTGGTGGCATTGGTGTTCAGGGACCTGGAAATGGTTATTGCTTTTTTGATATACATAGTAGAAATTTCATTTTATTCTGCATCAGTGAACTCCTTTTTCTATTTCTGTAATAGCAATGTCGCTTCTCCATTCTAGGCGACAGATGGACAGGTCTGGATAATGCACATTGTATAGCCAGAATATGAAGATATGATCCCTTAAATGTTGTCCTTGAGCTCACGAGGAATTAAAAGAAAATGCTGCAAACTTGGGTGTCAGTTTTGTACAGCTATGCAAAAAACTAAAATAACAATACAACTTAAATATTGGGGCACTGAATACACAAAATCTATATCCACGGTAGCAGATACATTTCAGCAGTGGATATATTCTCATGGCTCCTGTACCACTTATCCTAGTATTGTACTGAAAGAAATTCTCAATGATTGATATTAAGAGTCACAATACTAAGCATAGATGTGACTGCAATGAACTGTGTGCCAGGATTCAGACAATGGAATCTTCATTTATTGAAATGAATGGAACTACGAGCCAAACAGCTGGATGATCACAGCAGGGCCTTTACAATACCACTTTTCCATCTGTACCTTATGGTGTGTTGCTAGAGTTGCAGTATTAAATATTACCATTTATTTAAGTAGAGGATAGATGCAGAGGTCTAGTTTCTCTTGAAGTGATAGTGAAAAATGTTTAGAGAGTGCAATGAAGTCACTTTACAGTAATGGGGCTTTAAACATATAACTAAGTGATTAAGCTAAAATTATAATTAAGGTTATATAGTGCTAAAGGCTATAAAAATGGCAAATAACTTTTATTTAATAATTGTTGCAACATCACGCTGAGCCAGAAATATTTTTTTTTTTTTTTACAAATAATCCTTTTGTTTTGAAATACTATTTTTTTTATGCAATTTAACAAGCTCATTGAGTCGTGCTTCAGTAAATATTGGTGTTGTTTGCAATGCAGCATAGTTGTTCAAGCACCGCTTGCTGTAAGGAGACGTTAAATTGGACCGTTACTTTTGCTTGTGATAAATGGGAGGAACACCATTACAGTTTTATTATACAGATATATGTAATGCTTTGGACAGCACTGATATAAATGGGTTTACAAGTGCTAGGAAAAGGGTAAATAGTGCTTGTTCCATCTTTATAATAGAGCAGCATCTATGGGTAGGTTCCATCAGGAAAGAAGCTGTTCTGGGTAGGAGCAGAGTTGTTTCGCAGTTATGGGCAGAGTCCAGCTGTGACGTGCAGGAGCCATTGCTGTATGAATAAAGCAGTACCTTCTGTCTAGTAGAGCATCTTGTACCCCACATATACAGAGAAGGCTCAGTATGCCCAGTATATTTCAAAGACAGGCCAAAGATATTGGTCTCTAACAGTTACTTGCCTGTCTATAGGATGTTGTTAAATAAATGCTATTCGCAATATATATTATTTATTAATATTCATACTTTTCAATTCACAGCCAGTTTCTTACATATTATCCTTTCAGTGTGTCACCTGCTTCCTCTTCAGCAGTTTAGTTTGGATTCTTAAGTCGGGGGAATTTACTGAAATACTTGTGAATTCCGAGTAACCAATCAGAGTCCTGCAGGTGCGCAACCTCCCAGAGCTGCCGCCCACCTGCTTAGTTCTGATGCTTTCAGAATTCTTAAGCCTGTGGATCAAGTCAGTGGCATGTGATTCTAAACTGACAAGCTGATTACGAAGTAGGTGAAAGAGGAAGGAGTTCCTGCAAAAAATTGTATGTATGTATAATTGTATTTATTAAACATCAATAAGTTACACAGTGCTATACAGTTCAGCAATACAAAGTAGTACAGATATGGGAAAAGTGCTTAACATAGTACAAGTGAAGTGAAGTGCCCCATAGAGCTTACAATCTAAATGGGGGGGGGGAGACTTACATACACAGATAAGAAGGTAATAAGAGTTGTAACAAAATGCTGGGTCATTGGTCTATAAATATCAATCATAAGAATAAATAGTTACTTAAGGATGAAATATAAGTGATAGAGCTCCAAGAGATAGGATTTCAGTTTAGTTTTCAAAGTATAGAGGGATTGTTCCTGGTGGAGATAAAGGAGTATAGAATTCCAGAGACATGGAGCAGCAAGAGAGAAAGGTTTAAGATGAGAAAGGGTAGTAGTAACTTGGAGTGTGGCATGTAAAGCTGATTGCTTTGTGTGGAACGGAGTTGATTTCGGGGAATATATGGGCACCCAAGTGAAGAAATGTAGGGATGAGCGACAGAGTAAAATGCCTTAAATGTCAAAAGGAGGGCACTGTAAATAATTTGTGACTGTCAATTAAAAAATTTGCTAAAAAAAGTATATTATTTTTTGCAAAATCATATTAAAATGCAGTAAACAATCTTTTATGAAACAGGTTGCACACAATATATACCATGAGGAAGATCAGATAGCGACAAATATGTAGGCACATTTACTTCTTTGAGAGGTACGTACAACAAGCAGCTACCCCGCCAGATGCCAATCCAGGGTACTCACAGTTACTGCTTAAATTGTGGTGCACTGTATCTTTAAATTAATCCACATATGCGCTGGCTCTTTAAATGGCTCTGGCTGTGGTCACTCCAGCTGGATTCTCTTATGCAGCTGTACACAGATGGGCTGGAATTCCTTACACAGCTGATGACTCACATTAATGGAGCGCTGCACCTTTAAATTAGAAAATGGGTGCATGGGCCCTTTAAGATCGGGTACTGGGTGCTTCCTGGTATTTTCCTGAGGTATAATAAACCTCAGGTGCCTCATTTGTGGATCAGGATCCTTCCCCTGTGTGCCACAAAGCTGGACTGCCCCTTCTCTCAAAATGGCTCTGAGTACCTGATGACATCACATGCATGTGACCTAGTGATGCTCCACCATATTGATGGCATCTGCCACCCTTAACCAAGATCTGCCAGGAGAGGGGCGCATGGGGAAGACTTTTCAGTGCTCACTATGCACTCCTTTACACTAAAGGAGCATCAGAGCTGACAAGAAGTGGAATGATGCGGCATCAGCCGCAAACGGTCCCTACACCCGTAAGACAGTTTCTTTGCATACATGCTATAATACCTACTATTATTAATTTACCAGAATGAAGGACTCTTTTAGACTGATGATTAAGGTCCTGCAAAAGAGATTATTTAATTGCAAACAGAATTGCATATTGTCTCTAAATATACAGTCATTACATAAAGTGCACCTGTAACTTCAAAACATCAATACTAATATAAGTTCTATTAGTGAAATAAACAATTTTGTAAATATATATGTTTTTTAAAAAATGTACCTTTAAGCAGCTTTTCTCTCTGTCATCTTCCCTGTCAGCCCAACTTTTCTTTCCCGAGTCGTGGTGGGTGGGGCTTAATGATGATTGACATTACAGCTCCTCCAATCAGATTCCTTAAATCTAGCATGATCTAGCAGGGAACTGATTGGAGGAGCTATAATGTCAATCATCATTACTATTTTGGGCTCTGTTCCCCATAAGTGGGTCAGATTTTAGCTGTTACCTTTTCTTTAAGGAAGACAAGGGTTTTTATCTAAGGCTAGGTGTGTAGGTTTTTATTGTGAGAATTAATTGGGGAAAAATTGAAGAGCAGTACTCTGCAAAATCAAAGATATGCTTCAGTAGACCATCAACGTTGCAAATGTTTAATTGTACTTAAGTGAAAATTGGATTGTGAGATAATCTAAGATACCCTTTCCAAATGAAACAGACTGAGTTTGTTAATCTTATACTGTGTCCGACGGGTTATGTAATTTCAACTGTATTTTTACTTACTGCTTACCAAGGCTAAATTAGTACATTAGTTGAATCTCAATTTTTTATATTTTACATATAAATTATAGGACCAGTAAGTGTAAAACTGTTATCTGTTATATGGATTTGTGTTGTTTAACCTCTTTGCTGGTTTCAGCCATCTTTTCTCTATTGTGCTTTCTGCAGCACTTCATGAATACGTATTGTCTAATGTTTCATAGAAACCAATGGAATTTATTCAGTGTTTCAGGTTTGATAGATTAAAAAAGTTTGCAACTAGTAAAGAAAGAGATTAAACACAATTTTATAAAAATCTGCAATTTATCTTCAAAGGTAACATTTTTGTACGTACTATGCACGAGTAACTACTGTGTCAATCCTAATGTGATTTTGTCATATGTTATTCCAACAAGGCTTCTATGTTTACCCCACTTAGTTTTCCTTTGTATCTCAGGATAGTTCTGCATGAAGACTATACAGTATATCCTAACTAAAATGTATTGAACTAAAGAGGTGAGAGCACTTTGATATACATTAAACTATGGATCAGTGGTCTGTTCATTTGTGCTATACATGTAGTTAGTAAATTGCATTTGTCTGATTGTTCATCTCCTTGAATAAAAGATCATAACACTCACCCAGGATGAATAAAATAAAGGGTTATGGGTCAGACGCCAAACATATACTATAATTATATGTCTATAAACATAGACAAAAGTAGTACTGGACTGCCTGGATCTATAGGACAGAATAATGAGCAGTGATTTAATTAGATTACCAGTTGATTGTTTTGTACTACTACTATAGTACTGTATCGCTACTACTACTACTGTATATCCACATACTGATGACTACGTTTGCCTAAAATGTCCAAATTGGGTGACCAGATTTGTTTGTGTGCAGGTAACTTCATGAGCTATTAAATGCAGAAGTCCTTATTTCATATCTCAGCCAATCTGTATGTCCATTTAGTCACAAGTAAAATTCTTGGCCACCAGTTAGTTTTTAGACCAGGGATGGAAGAAACGTGTCTGACTGCCATACTGCCCTGTTAGAACAGTCACATGAAGGAAGGTTTTTTTAATGATATATTACATTTAATAAAGAGCAGTTGCTAGAAACGTCTATCACATTTAATAAAGAGTTTTTGCTCGAAGCATGTCATGAACTGTTAAAATTGTATTTATTGTTCTTCCTTCATTTAATGGTGAATACCAAAGGCCAGACAAAAGGCATTGAAGATGAAGAGCAGGACCCATTTAGCCCACTAATATCTGGACTGTTTTATATACTGTCCAATAACCCAGAAAATTAGAATACAGCTCCATCCACATTTCTAGAATTGTGCGTCCCTGTGGTTGCTTTTATCTGTTAGGTAAACAAACCACCACCTAGTTCCATTGTTCCAAATGGAAGTTTATATAGTGCCCCAGAAAGCCCAATTTGGCTGCACCCAGAAGAAAGAAAGACTGCACAAACTAGTAAAAATCAGAAATTCAACATCCAAGATGTCATTGTTGCTAGTGCAGCATAGGAATAATTGCCATGCCAATCCAAATACCAGTTTTCTTTGTCTGTTGTTATGGGTCCTTTAAGTCAGTCTAACAGATCTGCATCAAATACAGTAAAATAAATAAAAATGTACTTTTCCCCTATTTGTTCAGA
Source organism: Pipa carvalhoi (assembly GCA_021901965.1). Lineage (NCBI taxonomy): Eukaryota > Metazoa > Chordata > Amphibia > Anura > Pipidae > Pipa > Pipa carvalhoi. Next base: position 1,698 of record JAKJJM010022664.1, on the reverse strand, counting down.
ATAACCTGGGAGTATCTTGCTTCAGTACCACTTGTGAAAGAAAGGGGATTCTTTGAATGTTCAGTAATAACACAAAAGATTGGGGGGGGGGGGGGATTCTAGAATATTCTGTTATTCTGCCATTATTTCTTTGTAGATCAACTTATTAATTCTGAGAAATTCGGACTCTACCTGCGTTTACGTGGGGAAAAGGAAATTATAAGAATAGTTGTAGTTCTATTTAATAGGACCAAATCCTGCTAAACGTTTATTTCAATACATTTTGTGTCTGCCAAGAGTCTTATTTTGCAATTGGTGAATTTGTGTGACTTTAATATTAAAAAAGACGTTGGAAAATGTCTTGGGATCTTTGGTTAAATGAAAAATGACCAGAGAGCAGTTTGTGCTGTGTAATAATTTCTGGGGCGGTAATTTTCCCAGTAGCTGCCTGACTATGATTGATCAATGATGAAGTAAAGATTTTCCAGATGCACCATGAATAAAACACTTTAATGCAATGCATTACTTTTTTGTTTAAAAACATTTTTCCTTTAGCCCACGACATTTTTCATGTGAAAGGGCTAAACAGTGACACTTTCCACAGTTCCAGAACATTTTGCTAATTTAAAAAGGTCTGCCTCAAATTGACTGCGACCTTATCAATAGGAAGGTCTCATTCATCTCCTAAGTAGACCGCTGTCACACAGTGAAAAAAATGCTCCAGGCTGCATTTTTCCTGACACTGTTTAAAGATTGTTTTATAACAAGTGCTTGCATTCTGGAAAGCCACTTGCATGTTCAATTGTGATCATATATTTTTAAATGAACGCAGAGCACGTGTTTTTCCAAGAGACACTTGTGCAGTAAATAATAATAATAAAAGAAAAGAGAGAGACTCATTTCCAGCAGTCGTTTGAAACAAAAGGGAAATTACAAGTTAAACTTAAAGTCTTTTTGTACTGTGAGAATTCTAACAAGTTCTGAGAATGAAAGAGTTTAAAGATAATGAGCCCCTCCCCACTTTGCATTTTGACCAACATCTTGCATTGTGTGTGCATTCAGTGCTCTGCATTATGTGCAGCAGTGGTTCTTAACCTTTTTAATGATCCGCACCCCCTTGATAAATATGTTTCTTTTTTTGTATTCAGGAAATAACATTTACTGAATTTAGAAACTTCTCTCGCACCCCTGGAAATGCCTTCCCGCACCCCCGGTTAGGAACCACTGATATAGAGGATAATGTACCCGTTTTTGCAAGAATAATATTTCCATGACCATGTAAAAGTGCAAGGCAGCAGGCTGAGTGCTTTTATACAGGACATAAAACTCTGAGGTGCCTCATAAATTACAGAAGGGGGTATATTATCCTTTATAATAAACACTGATGTTTTGGAAAACAAATTATAATACATTTATACCTTGGAATCTATTTTTCCATTGATAAACATTGTTGCTGTTCTATCACCTGCTGTAGTTTAAGATTGTAGTGTCACAATGAAACTTGCTCAGAAAGACTACAATTCCCATAATGCCATGTCACTCCCAAGTGGGTCTTAAAGGGGAACTATAGTCAGATTACATCTTTACATATGCAGTACTATACCTTAGTGAAAGTGTTTCCTCCCATTAGATGTTTCATGTGAAGCAGATTGATTTATTAGGCAGCAGTGGAAAACTCCTGCACCAGGAAATGTGTGAGTGGCCATGTAACAGTCAGTT
>JAKJJM010022639.1:0-11048 GCA_021901965.1 Pipa carvalhoi | reverse complement strand
TTTTTTTTTTTTTACATAAATGCTTGGAGAAAACACAGCAGCACAAATTCACCTCTGTTACTCTCCATATATCATTTGTGATATAGTTTGAGTTCAGGCAGTCCAATGAATATTATGAAGGAATTGTCACTACATAACTATGTAGAAAACAGTCTTCAGAAAGTGACTTCTACTTTGCACGTTATAAAACGAGAGAGGTCTTCTGTTGTCATTCCAACACTGACACCCATGAACAGAGCTATTTGTTTGTTTTTCACTGTTTTGGAAACAATACCAATCTGTGATTATGGCACAGCTTGTAAAAACATAACATGCAATGTTCTACTGAGAAAGTATCCACTGCAGCAGAGATTGTCACTGGATTTTCACTTTAATACAACAGCATACTTGCTATTGTAGCCCTGTGCCTAAATGGAAACAAATAACAGAGCCAAAGTGAGGTACATTTACTATAAAAAACATTGGCAAACAAGGCCAGCCTGGCAGAGTAGGCATAAGCCTAGACTGCCAGCCAGAGAAAGGGGTTTATTCATATATCTGAACAGTCTTGTACAGGTTCAAATTCAAGTTAATGCACCACTTCTCCAACTTCACTTAATCATAATCAAAGCGACTGTATGAAAGCAGAGGGAGCTACCAAGTCCTTTCTCCAACAAGCATCAAACAAACTAGTGTGAAAAAGGCATTAATGCTACAGAGAACATGAGTATTGGTATATACAATAAGCTGATATCCCCTGGTTGAGTTACTGGGCATCTGGAAATATAAAAATATTAATATGTGCTTTCTTTATATGACTTACACAGCCCTGGAACAAACAACAAACAATTATATATTTCCGTGCTACTACAACGTACATGTTTTGTCACAGTTTGGGGGAATATGCCCTAATGCACTATTCATCTTGTTTAGGTGTTGGGTACAATGGAATCATAGGTTATGTCTTATTATCCAGGTTTGGGACAATTCAAAAGTAAAATTTGTGGAAGGGAAGCTTGTATACTACACTCGGTCCATAGCACTGCTACAAACTTGCACATTGTTCTGCTTCCCCCAACTGACTCCATAGCAAACGCATGCCTTGAAGTCAGCAGGAAGCGGATAATGCTGTTAATTCTTAATTTGGAGCTTCCACCTGGAGGAACAATTATAAAGGTTTTCAGAAGACTCTTGTGATGGCTGGGCCTTCAATATGTTGGCCATGATTATTCCACATTAAACTATTTTATAAGATACAGTTATAACTATAAGCTGGAAAACCTGTCCCTGGACATAACAATGGTTTACCTTTAATTAGCATATAAACCTGTGTGACTTGCTATACTGTTTATCTTTAGGCTGGATTCACACGAGCGTATTCATTTTCGTGTGAAACTAAAAAAACGCGGCGCCGCTCTGCCCTATGGAACTTACCTTGTTCCGGACAGACGAGCGAACGCTGGCCGTCACATTTTTTCCAGAGTACAGCCAGGAACAAGGTAAGTCAATGGGGCAGAGCGGCGCAGCATTTTGAGGCTGGGTTCCATGAGCGTATGATACACTCATGTGAACCCATCCTTAAGATGCATTTATAAAGCATTGTACCTCAGTCTGTGGGATCACCTCCCCCAGGAGCCAACAACAGCTTTACTATTTGTTAGAGAAGGAGACACCTGGTTTTATCTGATTGATTTTATCCGAATAACAGTTTCTCTTCTACCAAATGCTAATGTTCTATTGTGTTAGAGGAATGTATTCTGCCCCAGGTGGGACTGTATCCCCCTTTCTATTGGTTTACTAAAGTGCATAAGACTTGTGTTTTCAAACAATAAAGTTCAGTTCCATTTTGCTTAGAGAACCATGTGTCTGTCTTGGTGAATGGACTCATGCTCTGAGCTCAGCATTACTTTTATTTCAATTTAGGCCTGCACTGGAAACAGCAAATGTAGTCTAATTTAAATTACACTCTGAAAGGTGTGGAACACTAGGGGAAACAACGTTGGTAACGTTAGTTACCTTCCACACTTTATCACGGGTGTGGTGTTTTGAATCTTTTACATTAATATACTACGGTCGTTCCCCTTTTTTGTTTTCTGTTTTGCACTTCCACAGCCTCTGGTCATTTCATCTGTGTATTTGGGCTGCTATTACTGATTAGGGCTAGAGCAACCAAATTATAGCAGAAGTTCAGCTACCAAACTAACAAAAAAAAAAAAAAAAAAAAAATGAATAATTAGGATCCCTGACAAATATTAAAATGGCATCCGGCTTATTGGGATCATACATTTACAAAAAAAAAAAAAAAAATAGGGTGAAACAAGAATAAAGAACTAAAATAGCAATAAGTGGGAGGGGGATTTCCATTATTAAAAAGCATACATCAATAGTAATGAGTTTCCAATTGAAATGCACAGAACTTTCATTTACCATGTAAAGGCAAGACAGCATCTAGGGCACACCTGCTACATTTTGAGCATGATACAACAGGTTGTGCTCTGCTTGCAGATCAACTCTTAATTTATATAAAGTCTTGTGCTGTGCTGCCTCAGGATAACTTCAACAGTACAGGAACAGATCTGTGGGAACAAGGGATGAGTTAGTTACAGGGCTGGGGTGGGGGAAGTTAAATGTTATATAAAATACTAGGAACAGGACTATATTAGCCCTCTCTCTGACCAAAATAAAAACCCATTATACAAATAGACTATCTTCACATGTTGCCTTTACTGGAATTCAACAATACACTGGACAAGCTGAATGGGGTTATTTGGCAGAAACTTAAAAGGACCAGTTGCACACAAAAAAAAAAAAAACAAATTTCAAAGAAAAATAATAAATTATTATATAAAAAGTATAGGGAGGGAAATATAAATGCTCCCTTAAGCGTCTGAGGAATAGAAATGAAAGTCTAAATTCTCCCTTTCCTTCTCACACCAAAGGCAGCCAGGGATGTGTGAAGCTGAGGGTAAAGGAGGGGGTCTACATCTTAAAACACTATAGCATAAATAACTAGGATTAAAAACAGCTTTCCCTGCATACAGAGCTTCCAGCTTGAATTTCCTCACAAACATTATAGGAGGCCCAGGATGTTGCACGGCAGATTTGTTCTGGGGTACCCGATCTTTCCCTGCACACAGAGTAGACAATCTAGTTGAGGGTGCTCTCAATGTACATGGTATTGAACATCCGGATACATCATAGGCTAATAAAAATGATAGTTTTATCCATCTGACTAGCATAGATTATAATGCAAGTCAACCTTTTCTAGCTCCTGCAAAAAACACCAGAAGAATACTATAGAATCTTTAGAGAGACTCTAATTTTCTCTTAGTAGGTCAATACTCATCTTTTTACATCCTTACACTGTAGTTCTTCTTTGAGGTTCTTATGGAAAAAGATAGTAGAAAAATAACCTGGATTCATGCAAAAAGATAACATTTTTGGAAGAAAAGGAGGATCAGTCCTCAAAGAGATACAGACATCTTTAACATTAAAATAAGATTTCCGACATGATAGGGCTTGGATCTTGCTTAATTACCTAAAAGATCAAAGGGCAATCGTTACAACTATCTAAGATGTTTCAAACTTATGGACTGCAGAGGCTAAAATGGCAAGTTTCTTAAGGCTTTAAAAACTATTCTAAGATCCCATTGTAGAGAAATGACCTTGATTCAAGGTCTGATATCTGAAAGAGCTCTTAACAGTCTCTTCAACAATCTTCATCAAGTTTTGGACTCAACTTTACATGTCTTAAGTATGTCTGAAATGAGAGGAGTGTGTGTTGTACTGCTTCAGTTCTCAAAATTTGAATGCCTTGGCTTGCATCTCTGCCCACTTGCCTTGATGTTATGCAACCCAGCGCTACCGGCTTCTGCATCAATTCCAACCAACTGACATCAGCAATAACGTCAGCGGCAGGAGAATTAAACACTGAGCAGTGTCTATTGTCTTTAGGTCTGTCTCCTTGCTATTTATGCAACTTTGCTCTCTACAGCCTGGTGATCAGCTCCATGTGTTAAGAGTCTGGCCAGTATCTTAAGAATCCTCCAGCACTGATATAGCACTGTGCCAAGGGTGCTGTGAGTGATAATTAACTATGCTGCTCCAAGTGTAAACCTGTTCTATGTGTGCAGTTCAGTTGATCCAAGTCTTCAGCAGTGTTCCCGTGTGAGGCTTACCATCTGACACCAGTGTGTGTGTGTGTGTGTGTGTGTGTGTGTGTGTGTGTGTGTGTGGTTAACCTGAGGGCAATGACCTGGGAGTTCTTACTCCTTTGCAGAAATTAAATGTGAAGATCAAAAGCTCTTTAGACTCCACTTCTTATTGTTGACCAGTACCACCTCCCACTGCAGGAGTATGCACAAACTCAATAAGTACACCTTAGTACTAAGGCATAACAGTGTCACAGTGCATCTTAGTTCCTCCAGAGATGCAACAACCCTTGCTCCTGTCCCCAAGTTTAGTATGCCCTAGTTCCTCGAAAGGCATAACAGCAGGCGGATCTGCCCAAGTTCTTGAAGACGCGTACTTAGGCTGTTATAACCCCATGACAAAAGGTTTTTCAAAGATCTGCACCTTCCTTTCTATTCATACAATCCCTTAGGCTAGAACGATCATCCAGTAGTAATGTAGTGGTTTGTGTAACAAACTAGAAGATTCACTCTAGGAAAATTGTCCCAATGTTTTTAATCTTCTGCTGAAAAAGGTAACATGGGGAGAAAACATTTAAGATAAGATTTTTTTTTTTGTCAGGGTTCATCCATTCCTCAGTTATGTTTTGCTTAATTGCCTCATGAACTGAGAGGAAATTATTTTTCTTAACTACCTCTGAAAAAAAAAGTTTAGAGATCTTCTTAGAAGGTTTATCTTCTAAATCTGAACCCACAGATTCTCACCTTGAGAGGTCAGGGTTGAAGCTACCACCTGTTGGTCTTGTTGAGAGGCTTTGGGCTGCTTAGGGAGTTGCCCCAGGTTGCTGAATCCAAGAGGATGATAAAGCTAAAAAATTCCCTTATCCCAGCTATCTCATTGCCTTTAGGAGAATTTCCTGCATGGAGTATACAAGTACATATCTTACATAACTTAGCTGTATTTTCCCTGATGGATATAACATCACAACCAGGACAGAAGTGAGGACTAAGCTGTAGATTTCTTGGAAACTGGAGAGGACTCTAAACACTTTAACAAAAACTGATTTGGGCTTAGACATCTTTAAATAGAAAAAAAAAACAGCACTACAAATCTATTATAACATCTGCCGATACCAAATGAGTTGCAGCTAATAGTTCCACCACCTATCTTGGAAGCTGCCCTTTCGCACAGGCACAGAAGGGAAAACACCTGAACAATTAAAACCCTCTGCATCCAAAACCTCTTCCCTGCTGCCATACATCATTGTAACATGACATGCAGGTCCTCATGGCTCTAAATCTACAGATGTACTGACAAAGCCACCTGTCCCCAATAGAGCCACCTGGCAAAAGAAAACTGTAATTAAATAAAAAGTCTCCTGGCCTTTGGAAATTAACAGGGAGTAGGTTTAGAAGGTCCCAGTCCAGACCCAGAGCAGTATTATCCAAAAGAAGAAAGCACACTAAATTGCTTCACAAGTTCCTCAATGGTTCAACCCATTAAAGGGATTACCCCGAAATGTTTCTTTTAGTCTAATAAGTGGGTTGATCTCTTGAAGAAGCAGTCAAGTGGCTTGGCATTTTTTTTTACAACTTTTTAAATACATTTTCTTAGACATGACAGTGATCTTGTTTTACTCAACAATTTAATCACATTTGTTGTATTAAGGGTCAGAAACAACCATAATATTGCAAGATAAAACCTGTAAAACAAGATAAAAGGAGTGCAGAAGAGTAGAGAGAGACAAGAAAATAGTCTCCTCTAAGTGTAGTATTATTTCTATAACAATGACAAGCATAAAACAAGTGAGGAGCACTCAAAACTGTGGCCAGTGCTGGAATCAGAAAAATACAATTCTCCTGTGATGCGTGGATTATTCAAAAAAGGGCCAAGTGCAAAATCAAATACACAAAATAAAGATGGAATCTATCCCTTTAATAAAGGGTATATGTGAGAATTATTAGTGCGGTGCACACAACTGCAAATAGTGCTTGCTCTTACCGGATGCTGCTATTTAAATAGCATGTAAATGAAAGCTGCTAGATGGCAGACTCTTCCGATGATAATGAAGCTCCCATCCAATGGTGCTTTCTAAATAACCATACATACATATAGACATTTCGGGACTTTGCTGTTATAAAACTCATTTAGAGTTTTTACAATCGCTTCATTGGGACTGAGAGTTTACGCTTTTTATCAAATGGTACTGTTTCATTTATTGTCTGAGCGCTGGGTGTGTTCCTTACTTGATTGTTCACATAATATTGCAAGACCCTGATATGGTCTTATATGAAGAAACGTGACAGAGCTGATAATAACCTACATCCAATCTTGAAAAATTGGCCAGTAAATATATACTGATAAAGCTAACTAGAAAATATTCTGTGTGCACATCAGCATGTCTTACTGAAGGACAAAGCAAGGAGCCAGTGAGCCACAATATAATAACAGTTTCGATAAAATAAGATAAGAGAATTGACTTGAACACAAAGTATACATACACTGGAAAACTGTTGGGACTTTTTCCAATTCCAGAAAAGGATGTTATGTAACAAAGGGTTAGAGACACGAGTTGACTGGATTTATGGGAACTTGTGGACATGTTTGTAAACTATAAAGGAAAAGGACTTTTTAGAATAGGTAAAATTGTATTTTTTATTACGTGGCCATTTAACTTCGGCATACAAGAAAAGTATCTATAAAATATTATAAAATGATGCATAATATAAGTTGGGGGGAGAGCATGGTATGTGTTCCAGTTCCTGAGCGGAGTCCTGGAGACATAACTGGCAGGCTAACAGTGGGTATAGGTCGGGATACACCAAGCAGACAGGAAAAATGACAGCTCAGTCCCCAAACAGAAGCTCCTGGGTTCCATGTGACACTGCAAGTATGGCTCCTCCATAAAGTTCAGGGAATCCCAAAGGAGAGTGCAAGGCGCCCCCTGGTGGAAGACTTAACAAGACAGTGTTAAAACTTCCACTTTTGGTTTCTGTATGTCCTGCTGCTGTAACCCCTAACAGTTGCTGGGATCATCATTTAAGCACATGTACCCACCCTGCTAAACCATACCAAATCCTCTGTATTACCTAACCTTTAATATATTAATTATGTAATATCACAGGCTGGCTGGCATGATAAACAACCAGCCTGTAACTAGTTAACATGTCCCCTAAGTAAAGCCAATGGGTTTATATTACAGCTCTCAGTTCCCTGTTTCACACTGAAAGGAAGAACTCAGGAAACTCAGACAGCACTTAGTGCCACCCACTCTAAGCCCTCTGATACTGTGCTGCTATGTCAGCTAGGGCCAGTTTTGGAAATGTGCAAACTGGGCAGTTGCCCAATGTCCCCAGTACACAGGGGCCCTGCTCTCTTTGCTTAGCACCGGCATGATAAACAAACCAGCATAGGGGGTTCCCACTCTGTCTAAAGCCATCCCTTTATATGTCCAAGCAAATGACAATGAGTAAATGCAACTGACAAGGGACTAATATACAACTCCACGGGGACTGGACATAGTTGTGACATTCTGCAACTAATTGCAACACTCACAGTTGGATAGCACATAAAGAACTGAACAGTACCAAGTAGCATAAAAAAAATATATTGATTCATGGTGATATGTTTAGCCACCTCTACCCATCTCGGTCTAACAAATTCTAAAGCTTTGCCATGGGGGTAAAAATAGAAATATTAATGAGACCTTAAGCAGAAAATAGGTTAAAATGCACATTCCTACATTTTAATCACAAACTAGTGAGACTATACACCAAAGAGGCCAGGGGCCATTATCTGACTGCCAGGCAGCTTTATGTACACAGACATGCAGTGCTGAGATTACCCTACTCCATTTACACCTGCAATAACAAACACACTACAAGGCATGAGTACTCCTGCTGTACAGAGAATGACTGCCAGGCAGCTTTATATACACAGACATGCAGTGCTGAGATTACCCGACTCCACTTACTCCCAGCCCTGGGCGCTCCTCTCTCCCCAGCTGCAGGTTGTGCACAGCCCTGAGTAGCAGCTCTTCCTCCGTGCAGCTCCTCTCTCTCCCGGATCCCGCGTAGCTCTCCAGCAGCTCCAGCACACGCACCACTTGGGGGACCACCCCAGACACCGCGTCTTGCCCGTACTGTTCTGTCAGGGTCTGCAGTTCAGAACCGAGACACACCGCCATGTGGTACACATCCTGCACCGACAAAGAGCCCGGGCTCTTCATCCACACCGGTTCCACAGCCTCCATCCCTCGTCAGCGACTACCGTAATCCCTCACGTCTATCAGAGTCTGTCATACCAGCGGCAATCGGTGCAATCGCGCACTCTCCAATAGCAAACCCGTAAACAGCTCCGCCTACTGCTTGGGTTTGGCAACGCCCACTCGCTTATTTTGCACGGGATTTGACCTTTCTGTGTAATCCGCTGACAGGCTGTGTGGAAATGTGAGCAGTGCTGGGAGCAGCAGGCAGTATGACTGGGAGATCCAGCTCCACATGCCAGTAGCGTCCTACTATGGCTGCTCAGGTGTCAGCAGCTGCAGGATATAGTGACAGGACAGCTAGTAATGTGCCAGAAATCTTACAGGAGCCTTAACAGAAGATAATAAGGACCGGCTAGTGTGGTGTAGGGGACTCAACAGCAAGTTCTGCATAGAAAGGGGTTTCAATTAGCAGCAAGTGGCATTAGTTTGTGCAAACAAGGGGCACCCCCTTCATTTTAATGGGACTAGTGCCCACTGCAGTGGGATTCTGGGTAAGTAACAAGTATGTGACCAGGTATTGAACTATATACCTTTGACATTGGCCATATAACAGCAGTGTGTGCAAGGATTAAAACAATGATAAATATCAGGAAAAAATGAAGTGTAAAACCTTGTTCAATAACTGTTTGGCTAGTCTGTCTCAGTGAATAGGTTATTTTCTGTACCATTATCCAAATCTAGCAGCTGTGTTTGTGATAATAATTAACAGATATATGTGAAACATTGTGAGTAGAACCAGAGAAGCCTGTTCTATTCAGTATCCACAAAATCAAAATATATCATGAGACACCTCCACTCAGTTCAGATTCTTTTAAAATCTTGATGTTAGAATCATTTTAAGCAGCGTGGTCCTGTACCTGGCTGTCTGATTACACTAACCCTTGGTCAATCGCTTTACCTCAAATGGTCCTTCTATCTGCTGCCACTGTCAAGGTGCATGACCTAGTTCCTTAGCTGCCTCTGATCTGTCTTACTGCCTTTTTATTTTGCAGACCAGCAGCCTTCTGTTAATTTTTCTGCTTTTACTATTTTCTTGAACATTTTTGTACGTTATTAGCAGACTCAAGGTCTTTGTAAATGTATGTATCTGTGAGATGTATGTTTTATTTTACTGTACTTTCCTTTATATTGCTATCTATTTCCTGCCTGTGAATAGTGTAGCAGAATAAATTGTTTTGTTCTAGAACCTTGGCTAGCAAGGGTTGCTAATGTTGTTACACTTAGGATAAGGCCATACTGCATGGCGAAAGAAGTCTATGGCAACTGTGTGTATACCATAGGAAAATAAGTTGCAGTGAAAGACACAGAAACAATGTTCATCACACTACTAAGCGCTGTATAATTCAACAATACAATTATAATACAGACATGGGAAAAGTACTTAACATAGTACAAGTAAAGAAAATTACAAGCATATAGTCATTAAAATCACTCTAAGTGCCAGGCACTGAATGAAACAAGAGGAAGGAGGTCCCTGTCTCATAGTGCTTACAATCTACATGTGAGGGAGACTTAAATACACAGATAGGAGGGTAATAAGTGCAGTAACACAAAGTTCCAGGTCATAAGCCTATAAGTGCTAATCATCAGCATAAATAGCTACTTAATCATAAAGTGAATGAAAGACATGAAAACCAGTGCTCCAAGAGGTAGGATTTTAGTTTATTGGTGTTTTGTTGTAGTGTTTAACCATGTGGCAAAACTGAGAGAAAATAACAAATGTGGTCGAAGCCTTACTCCTTTTCTACTTTACTGTGCCTTGTGTGATTTAGTCCAGCTGCTCACATGCAAGCAGATTACATTGTTCTCTATTATACTCTCAATCACACATTTACATTAGGTGATCCTTTTTCAGGTGTCCAACTATTCTGAGGCATTCCAAAGGAGAAACAGGTAGTGTACTGCCAAGAGTGTTTATTACTGTTGCTGCATTACATGTTTCGGGCACACAGCCCTTTATCAAGGTCATTTGATAAAGGGCTGTGTGCCTGAAACAAGTAATGCAGCACGATAATAAACACTTTTGGTAGCACGCTACCTGTTTCCGCTGTTTCTTTATTGGAATTTTGGACTTCATTCGGTACAAAGACGGATGTACTTTGGGAAACAGCTACTTTTCCTAGAAAGGAAGGCCTTCCACCATTCCTAGGAAATACTGGTTGATGTGTAATCTAGGGCATTCTTCAGACAGCCTTTAAAGCATACCTGGTATCTTTTAACCTGTTGCTGTGTCAGACACAAGGCTGCAGGTGACAGAGTTCTTCAAAAACTGCAGTTAACTTTATCTGCTTCGAAAGGGCTGTATATTTTTCTTGGTGCACATGCCCATGGACTTATCTTTTATTGCTATGTTATAACTTATGGATAAAAACTTTAACAGAGTGAACATTTCTGTCCAGCCAAATGCATTATTTGTAATTGTTTGGGAATTGTCATTAAAGTAAACACAAAGATCATACCTCTGACAACAAACAGGAAATGCCACCTTTGACTTCTCTGAAATTCTTATTTCCAGGGCTGTGGAGTCGGAGTTAGTTTTGGTTGGAGTCAGAGTCGGTAGAAATGTACCGACTCCAGATTTAAAATAAAGTATTAATATTTCATAATTGAATTTTCATATGAATTTTATAAATGTTACTCAAATATATATGTTCTATCAAACTATGAACAA
>JAKJJM010022633.1:0-13154 GCA_021901965.1 Pipa carvalhoi | reverse complement strand
ACCCCCCCCCCCCCCCCAACAGATTTTAGCTGGAAGAAAGGAACTAAACTCACAGGTACTGAAGTGATATTATTGCAATCTTGTGAATAGATGGTGGACCCATGGGATCACCTTCCCCAGTGGGTCCAACAGGCCTCAGTCCCACATTGTCTTTAAGAAACTCACTATTAAATTTAAAACCACTAAATATTTTTGATGTTGAAATAAATTGTTATCGATAAATATCAATCAAGTAAAACTGGCACACACTATCCTTTTTCAATGGGAAAACATTTTGACTGTGGCAAAACAAAAACATAGGAAATAATGGTTTATGCCAATTTGAAGCAAGAAAACACTTCTGGGTGAAAAAATTGCTTTGAACAGTTTCTTATATAAGTTAAAACTGTGATGTCAATAAAAAAAGGCTGCTTCTCTAGCGTTAACTAGTTGAAAAGTTTTTCAACACTTATAAATATCCCCCTAATAGTTGATTAGATCACCTGTGCTCATTCATAGGTTGTTGGTTTTCAGCACTGCACATTTATTACAAAGGTTCATAATTGTTGTTAATAATATACAAAGCTAAAGTAAACAATTCTCATACCTGCCACTTCTGTAACATTGCCTTTTCACTTGCTGAGCCCCTGCAAAAACATTAAATAGAACACAATCAACCACTTGACACATGGGCAATATGCTACAAGAAAAAAATGCAAACCTAGGATGTTCACAGGGATCAGTTTCAAACTGTCGCAAACCGCATTGCTATAATATGCTACTGGTATTTGCACCGTTGAATAATTCCCCTGGCACAGATTCTACATAAAGGATGCGAGGAAGCAGGTAAACTTCTATAATAGATCACTGCAGAAGGTTTAAATGGAGATTTAAAGAGGAATTCCAAAAAGTTTAATAATTTATTAATAACTGAGCATAGGCAGCCTACAGGGAATAGAGCACAGATAAGCTGGCCTGGTAGCTATCATATTGCCTTGAAAAGCTCTCTGTACATTTGATTTTGGTATCATAAAATGAGTCTCACTGGAAGAAAGAATAGACTATGGGCCTTATTGAGTAAAGGTCGAATAGTCGCATATAGCTATGAATTCACATTTGATCGCCACTTCCCAATATTCTCTTATTGAGCAAATTGATGTGGCGAATACGAGTCTAAGGCGATTACGATAGTTGCAGACTTATGTAGCTCTTCACATTTACTTTGCGTGCACATGAACAGGTACTTTGTGTTTTCAGCAAGTGGTGGAATCAGTCGCAGTTGCAAATTTGACAAGTCATGGTGCTCTAAATGCATCTGTTTGACTTTGCATATCAGAGTGGCAAATTGGGGGGTTGATGGCAGGGCTTTGGTGTGGCATAAGGCAACTATTTCTTCAAAAGTGACAATGCGACTAAATTTGTCTACAACTAAACTTGAACTGGGGACAAGGTGACATAGAAGTAGATGTATTATTCACTTATATACAGATAGTGGTGTATGGCAAGGATGACGTCAATGCACTTCATTGGGGGAATTCACATCAATTTGCATGACTTTGCATCCTACTTCTATTTGACTGACTACGCCACACTGCATATGCGACAGCTTCTGTAGCAGTCTGCTTGTTTGACAAATCTATCCGCAGCTTCATAAATAATGCAAAATGAATTTTCAACTATTTTGGCAATGCGACTCAAATTTTAGCAAAGTGAATTTGACAGGTGAATTTAGATTTTAGTCAATAAGGCCCCAAGTGTTTTGTCACAGGTGGTGACCCACAGTATAACTTGTGTTTTGCTGCATTTGTTGCAGTTTTAACTGCATACGTAGAAAAAGCATAAACATTCTAACTATAGCCTGATCCTTACATAGGTGAATTTACCTGTTAGCCAGTGTAAGATAATATCACAGTCAAATCTTTTAACTTGATTTTAGTGTGAATATATAAATGAAGTCTTACAAAAAGAAAAATGAATCTATCTTGTCTGTGTACTCTGTGCACACTGTGTAGAATTATTAGTTTGTTTGCTTCTTGAGCAATGTAACTTAACCCTACACTTGGCTTAGAACTTGAGAGTTTCCCCAGAGACCTGGTATTTGCATTGCAAACCCAGAGTTTCCCGGTGAAACCTGGCAAATTCCCAGGTGCATTCGCATAGAGATGCTGAATGGCTTCAAGAAGTTTATTGTTATGCTAAGACTACACCATGGATAAAAGTGCAACAAAATGCAGCAGTGAATGCTACCAAAAACAGTTCATTTACAGGAATTCATCAGCAACCAATCAGCAGTTAGCATTCAATGGTAGGCGAGAACTAGTATTGTGAAAGTCAATCTCTGATTAGTCGCTATAGCTTATTAGCATATTGCTAATTTGCATATTGTTGCAAGCAAGAAATGCTTTCTTGAAGTCACTGATGCATTTTGTTTCAGTTTTTACCTGTAAATTAAGGGGGTCATTCCGAAATAGGCGAATTTCCAATGCCAAATTCACTGATAGTGAAATCCCATTATAAAGTCGCAACCGGGACAATTCTCCCATTTTGAAATCATGACCGCGACTAAAAAATTGTCGTGGTCGTGACTTCATAATGGGACTTTGTTATCAGTGAATTCGGCACGGGAAATTCGCCTTTTCCAGAATGACTCCCTAAAATTTTTTAACCAGGAAGTGTTCAACTGATTTAGGCTGTCCAAACCCATTATTCTCTATGAAGTAGGTCTGATCATTTTTCCACTCATGGGTGATTTTTGGCATTGAAAAACACTGTCAATATTAATATTGGTATGCAATAGAAGGGAAACCGCACTGAATACATTGCAAAGTATGTTGATTTCGACGGATTGGTATTTATCAATATTGATATTTACCGATATTGAAGATTTTTCTATCAGTACTTTATAAAGTTAGAGAAATAGAAAAATAGTGTCAAAAAACATTGTAACGAATCAAAAAGGTTTAAATTAAATTTATAAATTTCCCCCTAGGTATAGTCTTACCCTTACATAAGGAAATGGGTTTGTCAGTCAGTGTAGAGAAGTATTAAAGTCAAAATCATTAGCTAGATACTTGGGGCGAGATTTATTAAAGTTGGAAAGACCGGTACCAGTCTTTCCAACATTCTCGTGGGAGGTTAACCTCCCGCGGGAATCTCGTTTTACAGATTATGGAAATCGGTGTTTTTCGATTTCCATAATCTGTAAAACGATTCTTGCCATATTAAGCCCGAAAAGACTCGAATCGAGTCTTTTCGGGCTTAATAAATTTCGCCCTTAGAATGAGTAATATACTGAGAAACTGTGTTAAAGAAAAGAGAAATCCCCATTTTCATTTACTTTTTAAAGCCCATGTGTGAAAGTATTTTTTAATGGAATCTGAAATCAGCAATTAAAGTGCACATGTGTGAGCATGTGTCCAGAATGGTTTCTTTTCATTCAGTGTTGATATTCAGGCTGTACAGTCAGACCTCTTAACAACCTTCGTTTATAGCAACAGAACAGCTAGGCCAACTCACCAGCGGAGCTGACCTAAGGGACATCTGAGAGAAAGAGAACTAAGAAACAAGCAGAAAGAGACAGGAAAACATATAAGAAGCAGGAAAAAGGTAAGCTAACCCATTAATATGGTAAAAATAGAACAGTATGCACTGAAGACAGGCTCACATCATGCAAGAAAATACATACAGGAACAGACTGGCATAAGTAATACAGGCAGCGGAGAGGCACAGAAAATGAATTGTGAAAGACAAAACACCTTTTAGAGAAAATCAATTGACAGAGACCTATACACAGGTAGAGCAGGTTATCTGTACAATGCTTAGTATAAGCAAGATGCAAAGAACCAGGCTACAGATTGCAGTCTACACATGGAAAGCCTTGTTTGTCAGAATTTGCCAAAGTTGTACTGAAATAAATGCCCATATTTCTGTTCGACAAATGAAAGTGGTGAATTAGGGGGCTTATAGTAGGGTTACTTTAACTATTTTGCTAACATTTCACTTAAAAGGTTTAGAAATAGTGGCAGCCAAGCATCAACATGAGCTAGGAACTGTCTACCAATTAAATGAATTTAAAAGACAACTTTAACTTAACCTTAGGAGACTTCTATCAAACAAAATGGTTGCATTGTCCTTTCTTATATTAATGCATATAGTTAGCATGCCATCATTAACATAGATAAGTTATAGTGACATTATCTCTTTTAAACAGAAGATGACATCAGTTCACTTCAAATGCAAGAGATACTTAGAAAGCACATTGTTGCAATATGCTCTATCACTGCGGCAATACATAATTTATTGAATATGCAGAACAACTAAAGAGGCAAACGGAACTGGTCTCCTTATAAAGGTGCAATGATGGGAACCGCGACGGAAACGGCGCAATGGAACTGATGTTACACAACTACGTGAGCGCACCAGAAACATACAACCGTGATAGAACCATGTTGGAAATGCGCAACAATGGAACCATGCGACAGCAACACAACCGCTGCAACACCAGAGGAGCCTGGCAAGTCCTATTTCTGACAAAAACACAAATACAAGTCAAATTGTCACAATGTATGGCAAATTCACTATGACAAATGAATTCACTATTTAATGACCAACCCCACCAAGCACACAATGTAACTGAGGGCCTTATTGACTAAAGGGTGAATTCACCTTGCTACAATTCAAGTCACATTGACAAAATAGACACAAATTCAATTCTTACTATTGACTAAGTAGCAAATACACTTGTTGAACAGGCAGACAGCGGCAATCGCTCTCACATGTGTAATGTGGCATAGTCAGGCAGCTAGAAGTAGGATGAGAAGTCCTGGAGAATGAGGCGACTTCGACAAGTGAAACGCAGTGATGTCAGTCTCCCCATATCCCACTAATTATATTCTGTGAAAATTCTATTTCTATGTCACCTTGTCCCTAGGTCATGTTGTCACTTAGTCGCCAGTGTCACTTTTGAATGATTGCCTTAAGCAATACTGAAGCCCTGCCATCAATCCCCCAATTTGCCAGTCTGAAGTGGCAAAGTCAAACAGGTGAATTAGTACACCTAGCTGCATTCCCACTTTTGCACCACTCCGAATCTTAGTCTATAGAACTAACGGTGCATGCACACGCAAAATGATGCAAAGAGTTCTGTAATTTCACGACTCTCGTAGTTGTGATTTAATCGCAGTCGCCATTGTCACTTTTGAGAAATTGTCATCTTACGCAACACTGGAAGCCCTGCCATCATCCCCCCAATACATCAGTCTGAAGTGGCGAAGCAAAACAGGTGAATTCGGAGCAGTTCACCTGGTCGCATTCTCACCTTTGACACACTACTCCACTTAGTCAATAGCAGAAGTACCTGTGTATGTGCACACAAAATAATGTGAAGAGCTCCGTAAGATTGCAACTATCGTAGATACTCTAATTGGTTTTGTATTTGCTATTTTGCAGAGCTTAGTCAATAAGCAAACATGAAGAAATGGAAAATACACCCAAAATGCACAGCTCTACGTGACTATGCAGACTTTTGCCAATGAGGCCTTGAATGTTAGCTTTTTCACAGATCAGGGTAAAAATAACTACTTTGATAATACAACCAAGATTAAAAAGATTTAACAGGCCAAACCGAAGTCACATTCCCTGGTACAAAAAACAGGTATAAAATGACATAAATTGCCAGTGAGTAAATGTATACGTGTCATGAACACTGAAGAGGGCACAGAAGTAAAGAAACAAATGCTCACACCCACAGCAACAATATACTCTCCCTGCTTCCTCATTACTTGCTATTGTACTTCCTTCCTTTATGTTTAACACTGCTTGTTACCAGGTTACAGAAATTCAGACACCAGCAATTGCACTAGGTAAGAAAGGGATCTGCTGTTTCATTCCAAGCGAAAGTGGGTAAGGAAAGGAAAAATAGATAGGTTAAAAAAATTAAGATTGAAAAAGATTGCTAACATGTCTCTGCCAAATGTACCAATATATTTAGTATCATGGAGAGAGGATATGGCATTTTCTATAAGAACACAGAAGCCTAGAATTTTATTTAAATCCAGTTTTTATTTTTCTGATATTCAAGTGTTAACAACGTAGTAATGTGTTGTCCTTTTCTACACAGTTTGAATTTTTCCTGTTTTTCCTGTATTGGTCTGTTGTGATAGGGTTAAACAATTGCTGCTCTGCACAAATTCAAGTACAAAGCTAATGCTCTTGAATATTAAATAGTTAAACAGAGTGACAAGGGACCAAATCCAAATTCCTTTGTAATTGTAACCCTATCTTCTCTCTGACTCACAATGCTAGGGAACCAATGCTACCGGTAGTTACTTCTTTAGTTCTGAGCATTTATTACAGCTCTATTAACCTTAATCTAATGAAAGCTGTACTTTCTGAAGGTAGCTTCATAGTGGTCTTGAAACTTATGTGACTATGGATAATAGACTAATTTACAGATCTATCCTGCTATGCCACACCATTTTTTTACCAAGCAGTATGGCCTGTTGAGGATCTAACTGCTTTATATGCCAATGGGCAGTTGCCAAGCCTTGGAAGAGCTTTTACTGGCAATTTTTAAAATAATTTTTGTAAACAATATTTTTGATTCATAGCTTAGTAAGCAATAATAACATTTCTCACAAATAGAAATTTGAAGTTATTTTATGAACAAAATGGGAATGAGCGTACAATTAAGGGAGTTCCTCTACACAGCACAGTCATACAGTCACTGCTGGGAGCCTTAGCGGAGGAAAGCAGAATTATGGCAAAGTATTTTTTCTAATCTTAAAGGGGAAGTTCATCTTAAATATTACATTTAGTAGGTTTATAATACATTATATAACATTATATAATCAGTATGTTGTAGATATCAGTAATCTTCGGTAATTTGAGATTTATTTTTAAATTCAGTATTTTTTTTTGTTCTGTATTAAAAAATCAAGTCTATTAATAAATTCATTTTCTGAAAAAAAAAAAAAGAGCATAAAAACTGGACCACTTGAATATAAAATGTGTGGCCCAATTCAGTTAAAAATGGTATAAGGAACAGCTGTCCAAGATAACTATATCTTCCCCACTGGCATATGTCTCTCTATTGTTTTAGGGATCTGACTTTAATTATACCCCTTCCTCAGGTTATTCCTGAGGAAGAGGTCCGTGAACTGGTTTGTACCTCAGTTGTGCACTAATAAATGTGCACCTTGATTCTGCATTAAACAATGTTGAAATATGTTTATTTAGACTGGGTTCACACTAGCTGATTTTCAGCTGAGTTTGAAAAACAGCATCAATTGCTTCTTGTGGGATAATCCATACAGGCTATTGTGTTTTGCACCATAGGCAATAATAAACGTAGATAAAAAAAAAAATCAGCTGAAAATCAGCTACTGTGATCCCAGCCTCACCAACAAATAGCCTGGTATTAATACTTTTGCTATGACCTTCTGGTAATCTAAAATTTTTATTGGTAGAGCAAGAACCCTAGACACCCAATTAAGGTTCTTGGCCAACTGCATTTTAAGTTTTAGGTGTTTAATACCAGTCTAATAATATTGAAAAATTAGTTCATATTGACAACTCATAGTAGTCAAGTTCATAAAATAGATTAGTTGGAATCCAAATGCATAATCCAGGGGGCACAATTTAAACTATAATATACATTTTTAAAACTGGGTTACAAAGTGTATGGCCACCTTAGCACAGATATCTGCCCATGAATAAGTGACAAAGAAACATTTTACAGGCATCTGACATTACGTATTTAGTACCTCATTTGAGCTGTTTTACTTTTGATTAGATGTAGTCATGAACTTCATGAGTGTGGTTACTTATAAAAGGAAGAGGAGAGTGCCTTGAACAATTAATAACTGAGTAATTAAAAATATGCACAAGTGTGCATAGAACAATAAATACAAAGCTATATAACAAACAGGCATACAATTCTGTTTAGAGAGGTCCCTTTGCAATATATTGACAGATGCCTTATGGTGGCAACTTTATAGTTTGTTCAGCAACAACAGGAAGTATGTGAAACTCATGAACGAAGGGTATACAATGAAAAAGGGACTAGATTAAAAAGACAGGGCACTATAGTGTATGGTTGTTTGATTTCAACTTTCCGGCTCCCCCATGTTATGTTTCTGAACTGCAAATAATGCTTCATGGTTCAGTAGGGCAAACAAGTTCCGTATACAACCAAGTATATACTGATATCCGAAAGCACTGAAAAGCTGATTTGCTTAAAAGAGATATTGAAGGTTTTTTGTCAGTTTTTAAATTAACATAATAATTTACTGTGATTTACTGTGTAGCAGTCAAAATCATCAAAAGATGTGGGTCTATAGAGAGCAGACAGAGGGGCTTACATATGTGCAGTATAAACCTGCTTCATGGAACATTTCAGGGCTTCCAACACTTTGAATTTGACCATAAACTAAGACAAAATTTTGCTACAGGGTAATTCTAATATGCCCTTCCTTGTACACTATATATATTGTACATTATATATATATATATATATATTGTTTATTTGTATACTATTGCTTTGTGTGTCATGAGAGGACTCTGTACCTTATAACATCACTTTGAGCTCTATGAACTGTCTCAGTGCATAATAACATTGTTCTAAACACCATTACATGTATGCTTACACATTATTCTTCTTTATTCATTATTGCTTTGCATGGCATTATTAGAGGTCTCTATACCCTACAACATTGCTCTGAATTCCATTAGCTCTATCAGTACACAAGAACATTGTTCTACATGCCATTACATGTATGCTTACACATTATTCAGCTTTATGTTCTAATTCTTTGCATGGCATTATGCAGTATAGTACCCTACTAAATTTCTCATTGTAACATATTGCTCTGCAATTTTAACAATGCTTTGCATGCTTTTTTTATTGCCTTATACTCAAAATAATTGCTTTGGGTCCTGTAACTTGGTGGTTCTTCTTATTACATTGCTCTGTGCTGCTGGCTCTCTGAATATGAACAGGTCCCAGGATATCGTCAGCCATTAAAATGAATTCCATTAACCTATTGCTGGTATTAGGCTTATGCAGTCCTTTTAGGGACACATTTATGTGATGCTTTCTCAGTAGTTGTGGTAACCATTTTACCTCCCATTCCCTGTCTGCCAGATGATTAATGAGCTTTCTTAGCACCCTGAGGGGGATGTAAGTACACAAGATGCTACATCAGAGGATGCTCAGCTCTAATATACATTCATTCGGCTGAAACACTACACAAGCCCCCACCTTCCAGCATAATTAAAAGCCCCCACCCCCCACAAACACATTCTACATTACTTTTCTATGCTATGCCACTGCTCTTCTATAGTATTTTTGCTCAACTGAATGCATGTCATCTCTATCAGTTTGAATATATAAAATTACACCTTTTTTTTTCTTATTAGAAATTGCAAACTTTCAAGATTGTCCATAACAAGCATAACATGCACAGTCTCAAAAGTTTGCTATTTCAACCCACTCATTTAGCCAATAAAATGTATCACTTCTTTCCTACTTGTTTCTAAAAGTTATTATCAATATTCTGCCAGTTTTTTCCACTTAGAGCAAATGTCTGATTTTTTTTTATAGATAATAAACTCCCTGTTAGGAATCCAGTTTGATTGAACTGTATGTAATTACTCATTCTGATCCAACAAACACAATGCAAAGGTTTTGTTTTATAATTCTCAATACTGATACTACAACTACTATTTTCAAGTCTTAACTGTTTAACAAAATGATAAGTAATTTTTTTTTTCAGCCACTTCTGATTTTTCCTAACCATGCCAAAAAAGAAAGGAGGGCCAAAAGGCAAGAAGATCACCTTAAAACAGGCTAAGAATTCAATAAAGATTACATATGATGGCAAGCGTAGGTTAGACCTTTCAAAAATGGGACTAGCAGCACTGCCTAAATGCCTGCTTAAGTTGTGTGATGTAGAAGAGCTAGACCTTAGCAGGAATCTAATAAAGAAGGTGCCCGAGTGGATTAATCGCTTCCAGAATCTACGTTGGCTGGATCTGCACAGCAACCATATTGAGAATCTGCCAGAGTCCATTGGCAAACTCCAAGGTCTGCTGCATCTAAATGTCTCCAATAACAAGCTTACAGCAAAAGGGATCCCTGCTGAGTTAAGTGAGCTGAAAAACCTCCGCCTTCTCAACCTGGGACTAAATACTTTGGACATGCTTCCTGTCAATCTTGGGGGTCTGAAAGAGCTTAAGGAAGTAGGTCTATTTGATAATCAGCTAACAGCTTTACCCACCAGCCTTGTAAAATTGCCTAAACTGAAGAAGTTAAACACAAAGAGAAATCCTATTCCACCCACAAAGGAGGAATTAGAAGAAGAACAGATGGATGCAATTCAAAGAGTGGAAACACTTTACCTGGTAGATGAGAAAGATTTGTGCTTACCATGTGTGACCAAATGCCATCAAGAAAGAAACAAGATAAACAAACTAAAGAGCATTGTGCCTCCCACAATGAGAAAGCCCATCTATACCAGCCTAGTGACTCCAAACTCCACAGCCAAAGAAACCCAGGCTGAGTGGAGGTGAAAAATTACCTTGTATTAGAAACTGGTAATGATGTGGGGTAGTGAAAGTGGAAATAAAACATGGTTTTATAAGTGTTTTAACAAATTACAGTTACTAATGGAGAGTAAAGATGTAAAACATTTTTTTTTAGGGGCATTGAAAAGCCAAAAGGAGGTGGAAGCTACAGTACATTCATAAAACAAAAATGTGAAAATAACTGTAGAAAGTACCTTTAGGCAACATGACAGGCTACATTGATTAAGCAGTAACAGAATACATCACACCATAGTTGGGTAACTCAATATTATATGTCATTTTAGAAAACATGCCTGTTACTTTGATCTCTTTATTTGAATTCTGGGATAGTCGATACATTACTAAATATACAGAGAAAGACATGTAAAAATGCTTATCACAGGATTTGTAAGAAAATGTAAGACCAATTTTGTCAAATCTTTGGTTGTTTTATACTGAAGTAGTAACTTATTAATGACAAAACACTGACATGAAGGGACAGAAAAGTAACAACAGCTAGGGGTCTTCAAATTTAGTAGAACTCTAATTATATAAAGAGAGATGTGTCTTTTCATTCATATAACATTGTTATGCATGATGAACATTGCTGTTTTTCAGGTGAAAATATGTGAGCTGAAATATACAAATATCCTGGATACAAGGTCATTGTTATGTATGTCTACAAGCTGTAACTCATGACTGAAAAATGTATACATTTGAAATTCAAGAATAATTCGATGAGTGTAAAAGCATTAAAGGCTTTTCAGCAGAAGAATAATGTTGCTTGATGCATCCAATGAACCATGAGCCTGATAGCACAGAAAAAAATGATCATTGCTTCTTTTTTCAGAGTAAGATAGTGACGTCCAATGACTTTGAACAGCACTTAAACTGGGGGAATACAAGTCTATTGGTCTATCATGGTAGAAATGCTTTATTTTACAAACAAAACTGATTTTTACAAATATTTTTTGCATTTACTTTTAGGGTATAAATCAGGGGTGGGTAATTAATTTTCCCATGGGGCCACATGACAAAGAGGAATTGCTTTAGAGGGCCAGACTGCCCCCACACTGTGCTGCCTCCCCACACACTGTGCTGCCCCTCCCCTCCTAGTCCCTACCTTCTGAAGGAGGGGGTCACTATCTTAGTGCTCGCCCCCCTCCTTCTCCTTGTCCCTACCTCTTGCCTGTCCCGGCTCCGTCTGATATAGCGCTTAGCGCTAAAGCCTTCCTCTCTCACAGGAAGTTGAAAGCGGCTTTCAACTTCCTGTGAGAGGAACACTGTAGCATTAAGGAGCCGGGACAGAGAAGAGGTAGGGACATGGAGGAGGGGGGTGAGCATGGCTGCTTACTCCATGGCCCGGCCCTGGCACCCGATGTTGGCAGAAGGTCCGGGCCAAAGATGTCCGCGGACCGTATGTTGCCCACCCCTGGTATAAATGGAAGTAAATCATGATGACAAATACATATACAAAATCTGACAAATATAAAAATCATTGATGAGACCAGTATTAAGAATATACCTCATATGAAGATGATCCTCACTGGCTGCATTCACTTTTGAAGATGACATTGCAGAATGAAACCTGAAAAAGATTAAAAGTAATAAATGTGGTAGTTAGGCATCTGGAAACTGTAGCATATTTAAAAAGGAAGCAACTCACTCTAAGTTAGGGTATTTTTTATATAGCATAGGACAAGAACATGCAATTTCTGTGACATGAACAGAAAACAAACAATGTGGCCCTGTATTATGTTATAACATATAGGGCTTTATTGACTAAAGTCTGAATTCACCTCGCTACAATTTGAATCGCATTGCCAAAATAGTTGCAAATTCACTTCTCCTTATTGACTAAGTGGAAAATAGACTTGTCGAACAGGCGAACAGTGGCAATCGCTGTCAGATGTGTAGTGTGGCATAGTCAATCTGAAAGTAGGATGAGAAGTCATGCTGAGTGAGGTGATTTCAACGAGTGAAATGCAGTGATGTTAGTCTCATAGTCTATTTCTATATCACCTTGTCCCTATGTCATGTTGTCTTTTAATCACAGTTGCCAATGTCTCTTTTGAATAAATAGTCGCCTTATGCCACGCCAGAGCCCTGCCATCAATCCCCGAATTTGACACTCTGAAGTAGTGAAGTCAAACAGGTGAATTCAGAGCAGTTCACCTATTCGCATTCACTTCTTCAACACACTCTACAGCTTAGTCAATAGCTCAAGTACCTGTGCACATGCATGCAAAGTGATGCTCTGTAAGATTGCCAAAGTCTCCCAAAGTGGTCACATATTCACCACATTACAGTTTAGTCAATAAGCGAACATGGGTAAGTGGCATATAGATGCAAATTCATAGCTCTACGCAACTATTCAGACTTCAATCAATAAGTCAATAAAGGTGTGCAAGTTCCTCCCGCTACAATTTAATCTCAGATTGCTCTGGGTTCAGTTTTAAAATCTAACCTTGAAAGTCCATGTTAAAGTTCAAAAATTTTCCATAGTACAAATAAATCAATGAATCCTAGGTACTGCTTCTAGGACACTACTATGAGTCAAACTGGGTAAAACTTTTTAAAGAACATAACAGCTGCCCACTCTATAAATTAAA
>JAKJJM010022625.1:0-24002 GCA_021901965.1 Pipa carvalhoi | reverse complement strand
TCCTGACAAAGAATTGAAAGTAGAAGATTCTATGGTGGATTCTGTGGCTGGCCAAGAAGAAACATCAAAACCACTAACTCTACCAGATACTGTATTAACCCCTCCAACTCATCTACAGAATGAAGAGGCAATTGCTAACCTAGAGGAAATTTCTGAAGAACAGCAAACAATAACTGATCAAGCAATGGAAGCAGAGAAAGCAAAAAGGGACGAGCAAAGAGAAATAATAACTGAGAGCATTCAGGATCACTTTTCTGTAGAAGAGCAGTTGGGGATGAAAGGGAAAGTAAAAAAGCAGATGAAAAAATTTTTGAAGGTAGAGAAAATTGTTACATTTATCAAAGATCAGGAAGAAGACATAACCTCTTCAAAGCCAGATATCTTATCTCTTTCTGAAATAACAGCAGAAATTGACATTGATGACTTCAAAGATGCTGTGACTTCAACAGAAAAAGCATTCACACCCGAGAAGGCAATGACAGATAAAATCCCCAAATCTAAGGATGTCCCCCTACATAAAGCTGATTTGGAGATAGAGGTAAAAGGAATAGAGTTGAAAACTGTAACTGAACCTATCAGTAAGGTAGCAATAGAAGAGATCTCAAGAGGTTGGGGTATACAGCTCCCAACAATCAAAAGACCCCTGTTTAGTAAACTGGAGAAAACGGATGATAAATCTGATTCTGGGGAGATTTCACAATCTAAAGAAGATATAATTCCTGAGAAAGAATTGAAAGCAGCAGATTCTGTGATGGAATCTGTGGCTGGCCAAGAAGAAATATCAAAACCACTAACACTACCAGATACTTCATTAACCCCTACAAATAATTTAGAGAAAGAAGAGGCAATAGCCAATCTAGAAGAAATTTTTGAAGAACAGCAAACAATAACTTATGATGCAGTGGAAGCAGACAAAGCAAAAACTGACATGCAAAGAGAAATAAAAACAGAGAGCAATAGCATTCGGGATCAATCTTATTTAGAAGGGCAGAAAGTGAAAAAGCAGAGGAAAATTATTACAAAAGTAGATAAAATTGTCACATCTTTCAAAGGCCAGGAATTGGACATCATTTCTGCAAAACCAGATGCTTTATCGCCCTCTGAAATAGAAATAGAATCTGATATTGATGACTTGAAAGATGATATCAGTTCAACGCAGGAAGCATTTACACTTGGAAAGGCAAAGGTAGACTTTAAATTTGAAGTTAGTCATATAAGTAGTTTCTTAAAAAAAGATACAAAAATAACAGAAGTGACTAAAGTGATTCAAACTAAAGATGCTCCAGTTTCGAAGACAGGGACTGAACATCTCATCTCAATAGAGAAGGCAAACCCCTGGAGTATAAAGCTTCCTGCAATTAAGCTACCAATTTTTCCTCAATCTAAAGAAACAGATGATATATATGATTCAAAGGAAATGTCACTGCCAGAAGATGTTGCCAAGCCTACATCTGACAGTGTTAATACTGTAGTAGAGGCTTTGCACATGTCTGAAGAAAGATGTGAAGTGTCTGACAATGATAATCTTTTCATAGAATCTCTGACAGACACAAATGTTGAAGATGATATTCCTTATAGAAGAAAAAGTTTGCCATATTTTACTATGCAAGAGGCTGATGTTACAGTTCCTAAAGAGACAATTAACTTAAATGATGAAAAATTTATTTCAGAATCAAATGTTGTTGAGGAATGTTTAGAAATTAATTCAGATTCTAAATTCAATTTAATGGAAGATTCAGTTGTAGAATGTAAAGTAAAATTTTTGAGTGATGGTAAAAAAGGTTATGAATATGAAACATACAGAGATGCTGATAAAGATGATGATATATCTACACCAGGATTTCTACAACAGTCTGATGTCCTAGTTGCTGAGGCAACAAGCAGTTTCATTATTTCAGATTTTCCAACACCAGTGATTAATGTTACAGTTCTTGAAAAAAGTTTTTACACACTTGATGGAACAAGCAGACCAAATGTACCAACAATAGATGTATCTGACTTAAAAAACAAA
Organism: Pipa carvalhoi; assembly: GCA_021901965.1. NCBI lineage: Eukaryota > Metazoa > Chordata > Amphibia > Anura > Pipidae > Pipa > Pipa carvalhoi. The sequence continues at coordinate 21,991 of JAKJJM010022625.1, read as the reverse complement.
GAACACACAAAGCAGCTAATGGATCCTGAAATCCAAACAGCAAATCAAAAGTCAGACATTATACTCTCAGAATCAGTTAAGGATACAGTAGTAAACACACTTAACAAGAGTGTAAGTAAAGACAAGACAATTGGCACAATACATACATTTGAATCTTGTATAACACTACCAAATGAATTAAGTCACAAATTACGACAAAGTGGAACCATACAGGAAGATAATCTAAGAAAAATCAGTGAAAATGAATTTATCACACATTTACATGCTACAAATGACAACATTAAAGACAAATCCACAAAATATGTGCACAATTTTGTCCCACAGACTGGATATACTGAACAGCTGGAATCTGGAAAAGAAGATGCTTCATCAACTGTTACATTGCTAGGAAGGACTCCTGTTGTGGGGACTATTGGAATCACTTTCCCTCAACTCTCAATCCCAAAACTAAGCGATGATGTTAAAAAAGAAATTATTTGCACTGAAGATGATGACAGCGGAAGTCAAATTTTACAATTAGAAAAACGTGTGGGTACAATTAACAATTTAGAAGGTATTCCGTCCAAAACTGACAGCAGTGAAACAGATTCTTCCAGGAGGAAACTTTCTATGCCAGCAGTAAAAAAGGCAACATTTAACAAATCTAATAGAAAGACCACCACTCCTAGCTCAGAAGAAGATATTGTACCTTTAGCTAGCTCTGAGGTCAGTGCCAAAATCCAAGAAGTAACAACAAACCAACAGCAGAGAAGACAATTTAAGTTTCCAACCTTTAAGATTCCTGTACTTAGTTTAAGAGGCAAGCAAGAAGAATCATGTGAAATTGATGAAACAAACGAGAACATAGATACTGATTTACTAAATAAAAATACTGAAACCAAATATGGCAAATATGTTTCTACAGATGGTGCATCTGCTGATATTTATGATCTAGTAGCAAATGGTTCACAAATACCACCTGCATCTGACACAACTCATTGGAAAGCGTGTGAAGACCATCAGAAAGTTGAACATCCAAAATTCAAGTTATCTAAATTAGAATTTTCCAAGCCTTCTATAAAAGATGCAAAAGCACATGCTGATACTGCATTGTTTACATCCCAGGTGAACATGACACAAGACATTATGTCTAGTAGTAATATAAAGATGAAAAAATCAGACGAAGTCCAGAGTGATACACTTATGACATATAATAGTTCATCCACTGAGGGAGAAGTAAATAGAGCAACAAAAATTACATCAGCTGACCTTTCATCAGACAAGAAGTTGGAGAGGTTGGCAGAATCAAAATCAGAAGAAGAAATTTCTTATTTTGAGACACCATCAATTTTTGATAAGGTCCCTAAAGACATTAATAATACCAAAGAAATTGAAAATTATATTTCCAAAAACACAAGCATTGACAATAAATACTCCATTGGAAAAATCTTTCAAACATCTTTCCTTAAAATGAAAAATATAGATGGGACTTTGCATGAAGTTAAATGCGACCAATTGGATTCTAAGGTAAAAGAAGACAGTTCAGCTTCACTTAACAATGCTAATGAAAGTGAGAAAACTATCCAATCAACATCTGGTTCGAAATTAATTTTTCCAAAATTAAAGATGCCCAGATTGTCTTTTGCTGATTCACAAAGCGAAAACTTCTCTACTGCTGCTGGTCATGAAACAACTGAATTAGACCTTCTGGCGTATGATTTGATTAGAGAAAATGAACAGGAAACTGTTGATATTAGTTGTATTGCCAATCAGTCTACGCAACCTATCTCTCAATTACATGTAAAATTAGAAGATACAAGCACAGATGCAGACTGTTTATTTGCTGATGAATCTGAAACCATAAAGGAAATTAAAAATGATATTGTGCCTTCTATGTCTAAACCCTTGGCTGACATTGTGAAAGAATATGAAATCAGATCAGTAGAAACTAAAAAACCTACCCATGGATTTTCCTTATTTAAGGTAAACCTCCCAGAGGCACATACCAGTGTGGGTGGCAGTCTGATTGCTTCTAAGGAAATGGATACAAGGGCTCAGGAGTTTAAAACCACAGAAGATTTAAGTGAATATAAACACATTATATCATCTAAAACACATGTGCCAAAATTAAAGACATTTACAGTAGAAATGAAGCCTTCCAGCAAACACAAGGGTTCTAATTTCCCAGTAGAAATAGGTGATACAGAAATATCAGAAATTTCAACAACTGAGATCCAAGCTGCAGGCTCTAGTGTTGATGAAGAAAATGTGAAAGAGAAAAAAAAAGGATCAAGTCATCATTTGCTGAACAAATTTAAGTTTCAGATTCCTAGTGTTGGTTTTAAATCTTCATTAGATCAACCTGAAGGCCAGAAATCTACTCAACAACAACAAGCACTGGGAGTCACAAAATTAGAAAAGGATTCATCAGTGAATTTGGAAAAGAAATCATGGTTTAAATTACCTAAAATAGGGTTTTCCTCCACTACGGAGAAACAAAAATCAGGAGACAAAGAAAAAGATGATTCTCAGCCTGAGTCTGAAAGAGAAGAAGATCCTCATACAGGTGAATTGTTAGAAGACAATGAAAATGAAAGAATAGGGCCATCCTCAGCAAGTACTCAGAAGTAAATAAAAAAAAATACACAGGATGTTCTAATTGTCACAAAAATAAGTCAAATACAGAAAATGATACAACACACTTTTTTATTTTTCTGCATTTAGTTGACTGAAAAGTTGACTTTTTAACTTGGGGATAGTCCACCTCTAATGTCCCACCACTTGTAGCAAGCTTAGTATGGGCAGAGAAGCCAAAAGTTTCTTGCTGCAACAAGACAAGCGAATAATGAAAGGATAACAAAGATCATGGAAAAGCATCAAAGCAAGTATTGGAGCATCAAAAATAAAAAAATATAGAGATTACATTTTTCTATATGTATAATTTTCAGTAAGATGTAAAAATGTACTAGGCTAAAAAAAAAAAAAGACATAATACAGGCATATCCAACCTGTGACACTCTCATTTTCAGAATGTTGAGAGTTGCAGTTCATCAGCAGCTAGAGTAACATGTGCTGGCTTCTGGTTAAAAATACTGTAATATATAAAGCCCTACCTTCTTACATGCCAGTCTTGAAGAAGCATTAATGTTTATGTTCAGTTAACAGTGTATGATTACTTACACTTGATTGGACTTTTTATTGTGGTTTTTTTATCCAGCTGCAAGCACACAGCACATTGCAATCAGTACAATGGGTCATAAACTGTTAAATGGAAAATGTTCAGCTATTATAAGCAAATTCTGTAACAAATGTGGATGATTAGTTCTAAAGGTGTACAGTCACAACATTAATTGCCTTGGATATGCTTCCAAGCCAACATTTATTTCTGACTCAAATCAACCCAAAACAAAATATTGCTCAGATATTTCCCCCAAACAACACTCTCAAGTGCTGAGCTTCATAGTAAAAAGGTCAAACTGTCAAATGATATAATTATTTATCTGTCAACTCAATTTCTAATAACTATCATAGGAACTGCATTGTTGCTCAAAACATCTACATTCAGATACATATTATCAGGTACCCAAGAAAATATCCTCCTCAGATAGGTAGGGATGCAATATGTGCACATTGCATTTTAAGCAGGTGGCCAAGTAAAGAATGGACACTGTACATGAAGAGCCTGAAGAACAATACTGGTGAAAGCATGAAGTTCCTCTCAAACAAGACATCTTTGAAGCAGCCAAGATATCTGTCAATCCCTCTACCATGGCTTTTTCAGCTGCTGGATTTCTAATGGTGTTGTAACAATTCAGTTCTCCTACAGTGACACTCTCTGGACTAAAAGGAGTACTGAGGCACCAGTGATTGTACCAGAAAAATGGTGTACAAATATCTCAACAGTACTGGGACAAAGTGAACATACGATTGACTCATTCCAAGCCTACAGAAGATTTATGGCTATGGTTCACCACCTGCTGTGCAAAATGCTCATTTGCTTTACTGGCTACTGAGGGTGGGCTATTTCTGTAACACACTGAATATTATAGCACCCATCTCATTGCAATAATTGTTTTGAGAGATGCTGCCACCCTATGAGCAATACTGTTTACCTTCTTCTTAACATTCATTTTAGACATCTAACATTTTAGATTTGCAAAACTGCAAAGGAAGTTTGCCTGAAACTTGTATAGTGCCACTTTTAAAAAAATTATTTATAAATAGTGAAAAGTTTCCTTAATCTGTTTACTCATCAATATCATCTACCTTTGTTACATAAAGCAACAATTGAAAATAATAGCATCATTGCAGAACAAGATTGATGTTGGCTTTGCACCAAGTTCCATTTCCTAGAACAAACATTGGCTTCTTGCTATAGTTCAGATTTTTGTTTACATTTTGACATTAAAGTGCTTCATAAACAAAAAAAAATGACATCACTCTGCCTTTCTCCCCTGGGTTTTTAAAATAGAAACCTTGAAAAATTTGACTCACTGGGTTTAAATGTGTTGAAAAGTCAAAAAAACTATTGTGTAATATTTTGTAATTTTGGTTTATTTTTTCATTGCCCTGGTATCACCTGCATAATTTTTTATCCTGTTATTATCTCCTTATGCAGAGACTTTCAACTAGGGCATAGTTGCTTTAACATTTAAAAGATTGTAACATTGTTGCAATCTGTTCTATGGAATAAAATCAACTTCTTCTTGAATTAAAGAAGCAACTACTTGAAATTAAGAGAGGTACTATGAGATTTATATCTCAAGAACTGTAAATCAGTGCTTTGTTGGTTTAAACAACCATGGTGTATCCTACAAAAACTAAAGTCTGTCCATGTTTCAGTATCCCTTTAAAGGGAAACTTAAGTCCCAGTGTTAGAGTACTTGGATTTGTTCCTCCTTTCTGTATTAAACACATGCAAATACAGACCTAGATTTGTGGGGAGGTCCTCAAGGCCAGGCTAAGGCTAGCATTAGATAGGAAGGAGGCCAAAACTAGTTAATCAGTGTATATAATACATTTATACTGTTTTGTTCTTATTGGTTTTTGGGTTAGAGTTACTAATGGTAATTCCTGTTTAAGTCATACTAAATGCTATATAGCAACTTCAGTGGCGCTAAAAATTCTTGATGCCTTAGCAATTTGAAAACATTATACATATTTTGTTTAAATTACTGGATTTCAACTTTTTTTTATAACAGATTATAAGATAGGAAAACCAGGTAATATTGGGAATTCACTTAGTATTACAAAATTTACATTAATGCATCAGAGTATCAATGTTCACTTTCAGCCACCACCAGTAAAACTAGATGGTATCCCATGGCTAGAGGGTGGTAGTGATGAGCATGAACAAAGTGCTAGTGGGAAATGTGAATATACACCTTTAAAAATTCATGTAATTTACTAAACAATGCACATTTCATCAGATACAGATATAAACATTTACTGCAATGATTTACCGCATGGAAATTTGCAGTTTTCATGGTGACAAAATGCCTAGAATACCTGCCCGTTGACTCTTCTAGTAGCTGTAGACATACCACTCACTAATTCCAGTGAACCTATGGTAGAATTTTTGAGTGGTGAGTTTGCTGTTGCAAGCAAAGTAAGAGGGTAAGAGTTCTAAAGATTTTATTGCAGAGACAGAAGTACTGATATTAGCGTAGCCTTTAATTAAGATGTTATAATGCATATGGGAAGTTCTTCCATATATTAATAGAAATAAAAATATATTACATTACATATACTTTATTTAGCATAAATAAATATATATATTTAACATTGGTTAGATTTATTTATCAGTAATTGATTATTAACACAACTATATTATAGAATAAAAATCCTTTAGGACTGACTGGAAAGATTCTATTAAAAATATAATGAAATGGAATATTGTTACGTTCTTTTGAAAAAATCGTAACTGCTGTTTTAGAGATGTTGTTAGAAAACCTCTATATAAAGTGTATTTTAATGTACCTTCTCTATAAGATCAGTTGACATGCTTAAGTTATCTTTAAAATGTACTACTGTTATCTAATTTCATTGGACTAAAACTAATACTGAAACAACTGATTTTTATAATAATGGCTCTAATGCACAAGTGATTTCATTGGTCAAGAGTCCTTGGATAGCTTTCCTATAAAACAATGTTTAAAAGGACATACACATTGACAATGACATGTAATTTCCATAATGCTGGGTCCCCTGATGTTGCTAGATATTAGCTCACAGCATCCTGCAAACAAACAATAGAGGGTTACAGAAAGATGCTCCTGCAACCTCTAGAGATCAAAATTAGAAAACACCAAGCTTTGCAGATTCCATTGGGTTGATGATGTGTTTAACTCTTTACAAAAAAAATTCTTAGTTTGTTAAAAAGACTTTGACCCAAAGCCTATGGAGAAGGTTGCACCCAACTATATTCACAGCAGACCTCCCGACCCTCACATTGAATCAAGCAGTTCAATTTTGTTTATTATTAACCCAGCACATCCCTCTATGACTGTTGGGTTTTGAAATTGTCCTCTCAACACCACTGAAATGGATATTGTTCAGGCTTTTAATAATGCATCTGAATGTTCTATTTTGTTTCATGGTGGATTTTTAAGAAAAAAAAATAATCTGCAACTGATTTTTAGAATGCATTTCAAATATATATATAACGCTATCACTAGTGTAATGTTTTGTTGGTTTAAGATGATGTCATTGAAAAATGGATGAACATTGTTTTGGGTTCATGTCATGGCAATACTGTAAACACCAAAATATTCTTAGAATAAAGTTATTTAGTATTAATGTGAACTCAGAATATCAAAGGTTTCATCACTGTAGAAGAAAGAAAATAACATTTATATAATATATGAATAAAGCACAACATTTTAATAAAAATGATTGTTCTCTTTTTTAATTTATAAAAATACTATAAAAAGGGAATTTCTATCAAAATAAACTTTTTTTTATGTATCATTCACTGTTAAAATTGTGTGGTAGTAAAGGTAATCAGCTAATCTAAGTGAGAAATCATGGTTTCAGTGCCCATTTCATGTTTCATATCCCCAGGTCAGCTCTTTAAGCACACACTTGTTGTGATAAGTGGTCTTGCACACATTTTTTTCTATAAGTGTATAGGCCCGTTAAGTATTTTCACTGTGTGACATTTGAAAAAGGGCTTTGCCCGAAACATGTAGGGGGTCATTCCGGTAGCTCCGAATTTTCCGTCCCGAATTCACTGATAGCAAACTCCCATTATAAAGTCGCGACCGCGACAATTCTTACATTCTAAAATCGCGACCGCAAAAATTTTTTAGTCGCAGTCGCGATTTTATAATGGGAGTTCGCTATCAGTGAATTCGGTACAGAATATTTGGAGCTACCGGAATGACCCCCGTAATGTCTTGCACTCAATAAATCGTAGCAGTCGCTACAAAGATTTTTTGCAACAACCCTGTTATCCGTATTACTTTGGGCTATTATATTGATGTGTTTGGCAGAACACAGGATACAGGTGTTGCGTATTTTAGCTCCATGTATGGTGGTTGCCTCTATATTTTCATACAAAAAAAAAAGTGTATACAACAAATATACCTGCATGTATAAAATATTATGCTGCCCATCACCTAGGGCACTTAAATGCACCTTATGAAGAGAATTTACCACAAAATGTTGTGTATATTTTGCCTTTATTAAATGGCTTAATAGCTTTTGCACTAGTGATGATGTGAATTCCTTTCGCTTTTAAGTTTAAACTTAAATGGAGTATGACCCCACAGAATTACCATTTCACCTTAGGAGAAATAGCAGATTTATGAAGGTGTGCTAGTTAGAATTATGCCTTTGAGTGGACAGCCATGGTAAATTTAAAAAAAAATTTTGGCAGAAAAGTTAATAAATAGGATCAGAGATTTGAATGAAAGGTGTTAAAATTTAATCCTGGATTCCCAAACTTACCCCGCCTGCAATTGTTGAGCAGCCAACATCTAGTTGATGCAGATAGACACAACATTCTCTGGTTGAGTTAAAGTTGTAAGTGAAGTACCTCGGGGATTGATTCTTTATGTGTTTTTATTGCTGTTACTTGTAGATGGTTTAGGGATCTCTATTTTCAAGCTGCAGGAGAATGCAGAAAACTTGCAGATATGGCTGAATATGGTTACATTTCTGGTCATACACCTGGCTCACTGTAACATGCAATAGATGTGCAGTTATGCAAATATGTAACCATGAGTGTACTGTTAAGGCCTTTCCTTGGGAGCCACCATAAAACATGGCTACTACAGTAGATGGTTAAACTAGTTTAATTATTAGACCATAGCAGTATTAAGGTCAGTCAGTGCATGTTGTCATGGATAGCCCAAGTTTTCAGCAGGAAGTATAGATAATTATGCAAAATGGGCCTGCCTATTCCAGTGTCTGGGTAAAAGATAATTGGTCTAAAACACTTGAGAATAGATACTGAACTCTTTTTCCTATGCTAAAAAAGAAATATTACTACAACTGGTTGAGATCCACAACACCTTCAATGCAAAGGTGTTCTAGTCTAATAATGCATTACCATAAATCAAACTGACTAATGACTGTAGACGACTACAATGTGGCTTTCAAAAAACTTGCAGCTTTTGGTGGGACAAGGATTTGCATAACAATGATACTTCAAAATGTGCTCAAATATAGTAAGATTTGTTTACAGGATAAAATGTATGCTTATATTTTCAGTAGGCTGTACAAGTTGCTCAATATATGGTATGTTACCGCAGTACTGGTCATCTTAACATGCGCACAATGTCATAATAATACACAGTTATGCAGTTGGTATTAATTTTATTTTATTGTTGATCATATTATATGCAAAAAAAATAACAAAAAACAAATAAGAACATTTTTAAAAAATATAGTTTTTATATGGTAGTATTTTTTTAAAAATAAAGTTTTTATATGGTTCTTTCCAAATATAGAAAGAACCATATATTTGAGAATGAGTTAAGCAAGGCCATACAGTTGTGTCCTTTGGGGCTACTAATTTGCTCACTGGGAACTGCACAAATTTTTTTTTTACCAAATTGCAGTGCGATTTTCACTGACACTGCTACAAAACACCAAATACATCAAAAGAAAGCAGATTAAAAAAAAAACAAAAAAACTTGCATGAACATTCCATGTTGTAGAATGTCCAACTGAAAAGCTTTTTTTTTTATTTATTTTTTGTAAAATACTTTACAGAAAACCGGGTATACATGGTATCAAGCAATGACTTCTAGGAAAGGCTACCTTTAACAAACTCGAAGCAGTGCTCAAGTGGGATGTAACCTAGTCAGTTCAAACAGGTGATATTCAGTGCGCTCAGTTTTTGCCATAGAAAGCAAGACCAACCTCAAAACATTTAATTATGGTATATAACTAGTAAAAAATAAGGATGTAGAGAGTGGTTAAAAGAGCTGCAGCAGTTTTTAAAGTGCACCTGTCAGCTTGAAACAACATTGTCGACACTGCAGGCTTGTCGGATAGAAAGGAGTCGCGGATTACTTGATTGACAAGTAAGCTCCTCTTACCAGCCTTCCTCCCGCAATACGCACAAGCATATCTGAGAAGCCTTAGGGGGCGTGTCAGAGTGGTTGATTGGCAGGTTGGGCACAAGATGGTGGCTCCCACAGCTTCAAATCGGGACAAGTTGACAGGTGCACTTTTAAAAACGGATGGTAAATCTTGTCAAACAAACCTTAGTAATACACATTTTTCTTATTTTGAGTTAAATTAATAACCCTTATCATGACTAAATTTAACTAGGTAACATACATAAAGGAATATCCATTCGGGATCACGTATGCTCTGTCCTCTCTGACTTTATACACTAACCTGGAATCTGGATCTCGCACTTTTACCGAACTATTGATTTGGATGGGAAACACTGAGCTATGGGTAAACTCTGGTGACTTCCTCCTCAAAATGTTGCATGCAGTGTTCCAGAATGTAAGTTGCAAGTGTATGTCCGCATTCCATCCCTACCCCTCCCAATAAATCTGGCTGGTGTAAAGAGTGGCTAACGTTATTTCTATGGCTTGGTAAAAGTTAACTGATCCAAACTGCACTGAAGACCAGTCGAAATGCCATAGAAAAGCAAATAAAATCTTGATGGTCATAAGCCTTTTTCAGACCCAAATGAATATGTTTGCTTATTCTCTCTATCATCAATTCCCAAAAGCAATGGCAGTTTCTTTGTGCATGGCGCTGCGTACGCTTTTAGCTATCAGTTTCATTCATCATTCATTACATTTTACCACGCAAATAATAAAAAAAAAAAAACACAATGCTGCATGAAAAAGAATGATTTATTACAATATATTATGGAAAATTAGATAAAATAGTAATCTATTTTGTCTCAAAAACAACCACAAAATATACAGATGTTATTAAATAAATTATTACTCAAAACAAAGTGTAGAATAATCATGATTTGTTTTGTTTTTTTACCCTTGTTTGTCATAAGTTTATACATTTTAGTGATGGGGCGAAAGATCATTTATTATTCAAGTTTCACAGAGAAATTATGTTAATGGTCAAACAGTCGAGTTGCACTTTTGTTGCATGCAACAGGAATGACCCAGTACATTGTTTACAAATGAAGTATTCAGCAGCAAGACAACAAAAATAATATCTGCGAGATCAGCTGCTTTCTCATTTTTTAGGTTTGCTGATCTTATAGAATATTCATAGGCACAGATCAGCACAGAGTACACTGAAATAAACATATTTGTATTCATTTCTCGAAAGGTCTCTATTTTTTATCACAATACTACTGAAACAATAAATGTACCTTTTTAAAAAAAAAAAAAAAAATGTGTAATATATACACCAGTGTCTAGTACGCATTAGCAGATTCCCATGCAATATGAACATCGAAAAAAGAAAATCATAAAACAATTCAAATAAATCATTCCATTACGAGACAGTTGCAAAGATACAATAGAATTAAATATGAATAAGGGGAAAATGTTATAGGTTTACTTTCTCGTGTTTCTGTTTTCTGCTCACTCTGTTTTTCAAAGAATAAAATTCTTAACTTCAAAAAAAAAAAATAGCCTGAATGTACTTTACTGCAATGGAAAAGCAAAGAAAGCCAAATGACTATAGACTCAGCCACCTAGCAACATTAAATAGACCTTGTGCCAGTAAAATAAAACCATAATGCAGAGCCAATATAGAAAAATTAAATAAAAGGGAAGAGTTTCCTTTATGAAAAATAAGGTAACGCAATTATAAAAACTAATTTTCAGGAGAATTAAGAGATTACTAAAACAGGTTGACATAAAAAGGTGGACAGAGAGGGGGAAAAAAGGGTTACATTTACTTTTAAATATATTTTGACACTAGTAAAAAAAATAGCAGACATGTTTTTTTACAAAGTACATAAGTTATTTTCCAATTTAAACTCATGTTATATTTGCATTTAATCACAATGACTTTAATGTTAATGAGACCAACTCAGAAAAATACCAAGAAAATAAAACGTGCTACAGCGAAATAGAGAAGCTTGGAAAAAAATATTAGGATAATGGTCCAAATGTTAGGTGAAATGTTCAGAGAGAAAATAAAACATCTTCCTCTTTTCCATTAATGTTCACTAAGTTAAAATGGGTCTTCACTCTGTCCACTTGTGTCTCATAGTTTACATAAACCAAAATGACCTTTGATCCTACAATTATTTTTTGTTTGTGAATGGAAGTCAGAATAACACAATTCCTCTCTGATCTTTGGCTTATTTTTAAACTGGTTGCAATCAGCACAAAGTTTCAAGCTATAATGAAATAATATAACTACATCTGTACATATAAAAAAATAGGTTTTCCTTTACTTTAGAGGTTAACCACATTCAATACATGTTTTATTTGTATAATCGATTCACTAGGCACAAGACTACAACCATTTTGTTTATGGTATACTGTGCTTTATGTTCAAGTAACCAAATACAATGCCATTGTATTAGTTACTACATCACTATACTACCATCATAAACAGAGAAATGTTATACAAGAAAAATTTGTAAAACTAAATCTTGCCCTATGTACAGATATAATAAATGTTAGAAATCTTAAAGAACTGACCAGTTTAATAAAAAAACAAAAAAATAACTCGTGCTATAGAATTGTTTTGGCAATGAGCAGGAAAATACTGTTTAATGAAAAACAGAAAAAAAAAAAAACAGAAAAAAAATGAGCCAAGACTGACACCGTACAATAGGAGAGCGGTAAATTTTAAAATACAGCGTAAGAGCGGCAACTGTGTTTATTGTTTACAATAGGGGTTTGGCATAGAGCTAACTGGATGAACATACACACTTCTACTCAGTATTAATGCAAGTCAGCTTTTTCCTGCACTCTTAAGGTATAGACAAAATGCCATAAAATGCCATAAAATACATGCTTGTTGATGTCAATGAGAACCGCAGGAAGCTATGGTGTGCATCATCATGGTTTACCATGCCAAAATGTTATTGTGGACTTTTTGTTACAATAAACCACACTGTGATTGTATGTGGTCACCTGCTAACTTCAATGATTTCTAAGGTTTTCATGACAATTTTATGCGGCTTTAACTGCGTGCATTCAATCCAAATAACACACAGATGTATGTTGCACCCTGGTGTTTTGGGGATTTTTTTTTTTCCAGTGAAAAACTCCAAGCCCTGTGGGTAACTATTTTAACGGGCATGTCCCAGTATGAAAATAATATAAATTGTTATCAAATGCTTGGGTAAACATTTCGTATTTTTGCATTAAGAGGTTTTGGAATCTTTTGATAAAATTGCCTGCGTTTTCCCATGGTTGGTGGACACTGGGACATACTGCATTCAAAGTAACCTTGGGTGCAAAACAGGGGCTGTTCCATAGAGACAAAACCAAGGGGGTGTTACAAAGTCCCTGCGGTGGGGATGCTGTGACTTTGTTCCAATGTTAAAATGAAGAGCCCCTGCCTGTCTGCAAGGATAATTTAGTCACAGACTGGCAGGCATTTAGAATAAATAATATATCATCCCAAATTTTGTATAGCTGGACACAGTTTTCTAGGTATGGCATAACAATATGCCACAGAATCAGGGTTAAAGAAGAACTATAGTGCCGATATAACTTCCCACATACATATAAAACTCCTTTATACTAAGCCAATTGCTGACGCAAATAGTTACAAAAAAGTTTAGGGAAGAAATAATACTTGCTGTTTGTTCAATTATTCAGTTCTAAAGAGAACTGACATTTTGTCCTCCCCCGCTCCCCCTCCCCTTTCTCTTTTGCAAGTTAGGCAACATGAGAAGAAAAAGCTACCTGACTGCTATTGGTTAAGCAGTGTGCTGTGCCAGACTGCTATTGGTTAAGCAGTGTGCTGTGCCGGACTGCTATTGGTTAAGCAGCGTGCTGTGCCGGACTGCTATTGGTTAAGCAGCGTGCTGTGCCTGACTGCTATTGGTTAAGCAGCGTGCTGTGCCTGACTGCTATTGGTTAAGCAGCGTGTTGACCTTTTGGCCTCATTGTTTAGGTTTGGAAAACAGGAGATTACAGAGATAAACTAACTTGTGTGCAGGGGCACTGTACACATTAGACAAAGATGTCTGGGGGATGGTTACCTTTTCATGGAAAACTGGCAGGTTCACGTCACACACACATTTCTTAGTACAGGAGTTTATCAGTGCTCTGTAAATCAATTATCCTGTTTCGCATGAAACATCTACTGGGGAGAAAGGCTTCTCACTAAGGCAGTGGTTCTCAACTTGTGGGTTGCGACCCCTTTGGGGGTCGAATAACGATCTCACAGGGGTCGCAAACCGCTGCTGAGCTTGCTGGCTCTGCAGGCCCTCTTATATAGGGGCTGTTGCGTGATAACATTCGGCCGCAACGTTATCAAGTGACATGCATGCGATGCGTGTACGTGATGACGTTGTGGCCGAACGTCATCACGTGACGCGGCACACGCGGGGCCGCGCTCAACTAAAGGTTGAGAACCACTGCACTAAGGTATAGTAATGCATATGTAAAGATGTAATCTGACTATAGTTCCCCTTTAAGAGGCCATGCAAGCCCTGATGTTTAAGCAAGTGAACACCTTGAATTCTTCATCTATGTGTTTCTCAGAACAAGAAGCTTCAGATGTTTCTACTGATAAGATTATACAATTTGGAAAAATGCATTATTATATATTAACATTTATTATCTTTAATAATATTTTACATTGTATTCAACAGACTTTTTAGGGCAAGAAACTATTTTGTAAATAAAAAAAAGAAAAAAAAAAGAGAGAGATGACAAATTTGTGGCTGCAAGTCTATCATTTCTCAAATCATATATGGTGTGCCACTTCTTAAAATATTTCACATGTCAACATTAAGTGACCATATCCAAATTATTACATAAAGTCTTATGCCCAGATCTTATTGCATCTTGGATGGACTCTCTTAATTTATGTACATCGGGAGGAGATGGAAAATATGAACACTGAGTAAATGACACGTTATGTAATGACATCAAATGCAATCGTTGACCAATCTCTGAATATAGTACATAATGTCAGCAGATCAATACACTGCATCCACATGTTTTGTGCAATATACTGTACAAAGTTTTACAGGGGTGAGTCACATAATACCATAGGGGGAAAAAAAACAGGAAAACAACATTTTTCTATTTAAAATTACTTCTTTAAATCAGCAGCAAAATATACATTCCATATGCAGCATACATGTTTTCCATTACAGTATTTGCATATATTCTATGGTGTACCTTCTTTTCCTGTGATTCCTAAAATAGAGCTAAAGAAATCTAATGATTAAGGCAAGCCATTTATTTCAGTAGGATCCACAATCCAGAAAACATTCCAACACCTTCATATTGGGGGGAATTTACTAGAATTTGCAACTCCACAAATAGCTGCATGTTCTGTCTTAAAAAACTTTCTGGCTAAAAGAAGTCAAAAGTATAGTTGTCTAACAGCAATACAATGCATCTCACTCAGTGTTCCTTATTGCTGAAAGTTGTAGTTCCTAACAGGTAGAAAAGAATTCCATGACATATTAAGCCAGGCAATGCAAGGTGGAACACATTCATTCCCCCTCTCAGAAATCAAGACAGAGCTTAACGTCTGTAATTTCCAGGTAGGAACAGTAGAGTCCCTTGAATATGTTCTTATTCATTCTAACAGAAACTTGTGGAATTAAATTACTAAAGCTAGATTGCACTCCTTAGGACAAATATCCAGGAGACTGTAAATGCTCACATTCCCTGAAATTAGTAGAGTGCATGTTTAATGCCCCCTTTCCCTCTATCTCAGGTCAATAAAATCAGGATTCATTAACACTAATAAATAAAAAGTAGAAGCAAGAAACTTCCTGTTTGTTTATTAATTAGTTTATGACATGCTTCTTGTCTGATAGAACTTAGTTAAAGTTGACAAAGATCTATTAGGCTTGAGCAATGGTTTGTGACTAAAAGGGTTGTGCCTTGCTTTAGTCCCTACTTTTTTGATTCTTGATAATTAAATATTGAGAAGATGTTGGGTGGAAATGGAAAGCAAAAAAAAGTATGTCAAAGAAAGATTTTATGGTACATATTCAGCATATACTGTGGACATGACTTTTGTTTGCTGTTCTACAAGTACAAATCTCTGAGGAGGAAACAAATGTCTGGATTTTTAGTTGGGCAACAGACCTGAGCAGCAGGGCTGGCTTAATAAAGTTGAAAGTAACATTTTGGGGCCTTCTGCTTAAGGCAACAGTAAACTTGCTTACCAAATATTAAAATATAAAAGGTAATTGCTTTTACAAATCATACTGTAAAAATAGACCGCTTTAGAGACTAACATACAAAAAATGATAGATTTGAGCTTTAAATGGTTAGATTTTGGGGGGTTGGGCTTTCAAATATGAGGGCCATAGGCTAGTGTACGAGCAAGCCCTGCTGAGCAGACCTTTATTTTCCACTACCTCTCCAAAATTTTCATTATACTCTCACAAACTAACGTTGAAAAGTTCTCAGCTTGAATTAACAATGCAAATTTGATGTTTCTGGATACAAGACAGCAGTTTCAGTGAGTATATCTGGCATTTATGTACAACTCTTTAAACACCTACATTTTGTGACTTCTCTTTTCTGATAAAAAGAAAAATATTTATATCTTGACTATGTAACATACCATATACATAACAGTCTTGAACATTTGATGCATACAGTTCCCACCAATCATTTCAAAGGAAAACATGTCCCGTAACTGTAATTCTGCACTACATCTTCCTTGTATATGTTCCTCTTGCAGTTCACTTGAGTTGAATCAAAACAAGCTTTATTACACAAAAAGAACTGTGTGTCTTTAGATGGACAATCAACTGCTAACAGTTGAAAAATCTTTTATAACCAACAGTATACTTTATACCCTGCATGTCAATGGTGGCATCTGAAAGGGAGAGCAACATACAGTAAACGAATGTCTGAGCATGATAAACAGTTACTGTGGAATAAAAACTAAAGTAAATGGTTCAATGGTTTCCTTGAAATGGATTGAACTTTTATGTCTTTAGTGCAGCGGTGCAAATTTTTAAGGCTCCATTGTGCCCAATTTTAGTTAGTAAAGCAAAAGATCAAATATTATATGCAAGATGATCTTAAAGAATAAACAATGAAAACTGGGAATGGGATTCAATATAAATATTACAGATCATACTTTGGGAACCAAAGCAAAGAGCTTTTTTATTATAGATTTAACTATGTCAACAGTAATAAATAAATACATTTCCCATTGCGAAAAATATGGGAAATCATATGTAACGTATAATAACCAAGTCTAATATGTACAAAGCCGACACATGGCTTCAAACAAATTTACATTCATGTAGAAAATGAAATTGGTTTTCTTTTGGCAAGAAACCCATTATGTGTTGTTGGGTCCCCCCCACTCTCCTTTTTTTGTTATAAACACAGACAATTTCCTTTAAAGAAACATAATATACTTGCATTGATGATCAGTGCAATTACGCTACAAGGGAAACAATACAGTGACAGACAAAGTAACAACCAATTATTTCCAGCACTTCAGGTCAGATATGGCACATATTAATGACAGAAGACAAAAGGTCTGTGCTTTCAAAAAAAACAAAACAAAACAAAGCAAAAACTAAATAAAATTCAAGTAAATTTACCTCTATGCTGAACATGTGCTGGTCCACAGTGCTAGTTTTATTTGACAAACATTCATTTGAACAGCATAGACTGTGTGCAATGGGAGAAGAAATCTACGAAAGCTGCTCTTGCTCTGGAATTCACAAGCACTCAAATACTATACCAAAGCCACATTACACACACACTGAAGCAAAAAGAAACCTTCAAACAATATAAGCGTCTTCATCATCTCTACTGAAGCTAGACCCTGGAGATCGTGAGGAACTTGAGTTCGACTTCTGGATGAAATTTCTCAAGTGACCAGGAGTATGAGACTCTGCTCTGGAAGATGAGCTGTTAGTAGTCCTAGAAAAAGTATTCAATGACTGGATAACAGAAGATGCCTTTTTATTACTTGTCATAACTTCTAGATTTCCAGAGGGGTCGATGATGGCATTTATAACTACAATTGTGAAGAAAAATAAATGTATTTAGAATTCTGAAATAACAACTCATGTAACAAAGGTTATTACTTTTACTATTGAAGGGAAAATTCAGAATACAAAAATTTAGACCATTTATGTTTAACTAAACATATTTGCAAATAAGAATAAATAAATAATGTACTTTTGTCAAAGAAAGCAGCTGTTCAGCTAGTATTCTGCACCACTGCTTCAGTCTTTCCTTATTCTTCAGTCAGTCAGTAACTGGCAATCAATCTTTACTTGTGCACAAACCAATAAGGATGGTGTCTGATCAACTAAACATCATGCCTAAACATATCCAATTAGCCAGGTTTCTGATTTGTTTGTGCACAAGGAAATGGGTGACCGCAGGCTACTGATTAGAGATCAACAAGATTACGACTTGGCTCGAGTCTACCAGTGGAAGTCTGCTAGAGATAAAATTAAGAGCCCTTTAAAGCCCATATTATAATACAGGAATCATAGATCTATTAGGTTTTCGGATAGTGATGCAGAGACTGATGTGTCTACCTGCTCCTCACATAATGACCCGACCAAAGTTGCTCAAAGAATCTCCATTTGGGACGGGCCAAATATGGAAAGAGAGGTCACAGAGCACATGCAATCAGAAGAATGCAAAAAACACATAGGAAGTAGGTCACGCAACGGGTCCCTAAATTCTATTACATTCGAAGAGTTGTTTCAGACAAGCACCACTACGAGATAAGTGCCTTTAGTCCTCAACTTATCCTTTTGGATTTTCACACCAAACTGAAACTTTTGGAGAAAGGCCTAAAGTTTGCACCCACAACACGTTTCAATTTGTTTAACGCCATTGTTGATGTTAATTAGTTTGTAAGCAAGCTAGCTTTAAGGAAGCATTTTATGAGTAGAATAAGAATATTCAGGATTCAGGTACTGATGATAAAGGGGGAGATTCCCCTGTTATGGATAATAATACTAGTAATGTAGAGTTAGATCCTATTATATTAAACATTGCCAAATCAGACTATACCTTTAAAGATCTTACCTGTATACATGACCTTACTAAATTAGCTCTCGACTCTGTGGCCACAGCTATGGATGGGACTCTGTACTCAATAAGCAGCAAACTCTTAAGGCCGCATTTACCTATTAAAAGTTGCTCAGATTTTTATCCATTACAGTCTAGATCACCCTGCTTCAATGTGATTATGTAAATGAAGCAATGTGACAATTGCAGAATATGCAATCTTATCACAAGTTACCTAATGAGCATACGAATATATTCCAAATCCAACCAAGATAATAGAGGGTTTTCAGAAAGGGATTTTTGATAAATGGGAATAAGAGAAATTCTATGTCTATGTCCCTAATCAAATTATACCAATATTTCATCATATGCCTAAAATATACAAGCAAATACGAACACTGTTAAGTCGACCTCTAGTAACGGGAATAGGCTCTCTTCTTGAGCCACTACGACAGTGGATTGATATATTGCAACCACTGGTCCTTAATTTTACCATCATATCTCAGGTATCCTCCACACTTATCAAGTTTATTTTCTTCATGTTTGGCAAGATTATTATAATTAGTTAACAAAGGACCTTGCTTCATTGTACTCATCTATCCCCCATGCTTTGGATTTACAGGCCATTGAGTAGTTCTTAAGACAAAAAAGTAATTTTTTGGAAATGTTGATTGAATTCATCATGATGGCATTACAGCTCTTACTTACTCATATTTATTTTATGTTTGCCAGGGAGTTTTTTCTCCAAACACTTGGCATCCCAGTGGGTGCTAAATTTGCATCATCATATGCCAACCTATACATGGGTTGGTGGGAGAGGTGCCACATGTTCCATTACGAAATGCAATCCAATTTATATGTCTGTCCAGCTCGGAGATATCTAAAACTGCTGTGATTAATCCTGTGCTCCCAATTAGTTGACCAGTGTGAGTGGGAGGGGTCTTAGCAGTTTTTAAATTGTATGTAACGAGATTGTAAGTTTATCTATGATTAAGTGCTTCAATAGTGTGAAACGCGGTAGATCCACACGTTTAGGAGATTGTCTCTTTTCTTGCCAAAGTTTTTAATGGACTAATAAAAGTGATGTTTTACATACTGGGAGTGCTGGAATTCTAATGACCACAGGCTACTGACTTACAAACTTGAGACTAAAGTCCATGGATATGCACCTTCTTTCAAAAGCAATTTCAAGAATTACGTTTCAACCTATATATCAGCCTTAACAACAGATACAAAATGCTAATTGGGTTTGTAGGCAAAAAATCACCAAGAAATTTTATATACTATTTATTTAATAGACATTCTTAACATAAAAAAAAAAAAAAGACACCAACCTTCCAGTTGTTTCTGAACTCTTCTTAACTCCTTTAAGATCGAGCTGATTTCCTTAATAAATGAGTTGAAAAAAAAAATGATGTAATGTTATGTAACACACATTCTTTACGCACAGCTATTAGAACAACCAGAAAGAACTTGTGCATTTGACAGTTTCCATCTCTATAAAAAGTCATTTAACCAAAAAGTAAGTTATCAGAAGTTTTATGATGGGTATAATAAATAGAGAAACAGGCATAGAAACTGTAATTAAGAAGAAAAATGCTAAGTGAACTATTTTGAATTCTGCGCAATAGTTTTGTTGGATAACTATTTTCAGTGGAGCACTGCCTGGTTATTGTACACACAGATTTTTGTTTTGTTTCAAGGAACATTTCTTAAGGGTTGTATTTTATACAACTTTTACATGTAATGGTTATTTGTCTGATTAGCAATTTAAAGGGTTACCCCTACATATGAAGGGTTAATGTTAATAAAGTGTGGGAGGAGTTGTTCCATTGTGAGCACGCCTGATGAAGGGGATTACACCTCACAACACTGTGTTTTTGCACTAGGCCTTATTAAATGGGATGATTTTCCTTATATGAATGGTGAAGAGGCCCGAGTGCTTTTTTCAAAATCATTTGGTAACCTGCACTAAGGTTTCCCAAGAAATTTGGATTAATATTGGAGTATTGCTCTGACAAACACGGAATACCCTTGAAAGTGCCATTTATGAAATGAGAAAATTATATACATGAAACAGGTTTACATAAACAAATGGCCAAACATTCCTCATATATGTTGCATAGATCTGATCAGCAAAGAATACATTTGGCTGAATTACTTTAAAAAAAAAAAAAAACTATATAAAAGGTTCAATAGATTTTTCATCAAAGATTTTTAAAATTTGTTTCATTAAAATATAGCGAGGTCTCAAAAATGTAATACTTTTAAGTTCTTTGCTTGTGCATCCACAATGTGAATTCTCTCTCATTATAGGGTTTCAGGACAGTGCACTTCTCACAGAGTACTGAGAGGCATTACTTTGTGATTAATAGCATAGTGTACCTTTATGTACAAAATAAAGGACCCACCCAAATGTGCCTTAAGAAATAAAGGAAATATAATTAAAGTTATGCGCACACAGGCTGTGGAATTTACTAAAGGAAAGAAATGTAAGTAACTTGTAAACACGAATAAACTCATATGTGCTCACTTTGCATTTACTAGGCCTTTCCTAAGCATTTGTTGATCATATTATAACAAAACAATATCAGATAATTCCATTACATTTCAAAGTCACACCAACAAATGAAAACCCTTGCATGATGTGTCTCTTAACAAAAAACTTATGTAAAACTCGAACTGAGAAATCATATAATGCACAAGTCCATAGCAGCATACATTTCAATTGTAGAAAATACAAGTTATTTTTAATACAACTAACAAATCCCAAAACACTGCAAAAAACAGCAAATGTGTGAAAACGTTTGTGCACAAATATACCTTGTTTGAGGTTTTAAGAATAGGTACTTCATTTTCAGAGTTAATTTTTGCCTCAACCTCCTCCCAACTCTTCTCAGAACTTTGGAACAATATTCTGAAAGAAAGAAAATCAAAGAACCTATGAAACATTCACCTTTATAAACATATAAAACTACAATATATCATTTTATATCAGTTCATCTTATTCATGGTGCTGAAAGTAAAGGCATCTGTACCAAGAAAGAAATCCGTAGCTCACCTTGTGTTCAGGGGAAACGTCCCATTTTTATTGGCAGAACAATACAGGCACAATGTTTCAAGGTGGCCTACGTCTCCCTTCCTTGTTGCCTGTATTGTTCTGCCAATAAAAATGGGGTGTTTCCCCTGAACACAAGGAAAGCTACTGATTTCTTTCTTCAAGTATACATGTTTGGGGTCTTTCTGGAGCCCTATCAAGTTTGCTCCCTTACATAAATCCATTGGATGTGCCAGGAGTGTTGATTTAACCCTTCTGCTCCCCACGACGTCACAGGCACGTTGTTGCATCTCCATTGGATGCATACCAGGGACGTGCCTGTAACGTCCTGGGGTTTGCAGGGGCT
>JAKJJM010022613.1:0-11639 GCA_021901965.1 Pipa carvalhoi | reverse complement strand
ATTTTTCGCTCCATAAGACGCACCTAGGATTTTAAGGAGGAAAATAAGGGAAAAAAATTCTGAACCAAATGGTGTGCTAAAATATACCACCCCTCCCCTGCTTGTCCTCTCCTTGCTGCTCACCTGCCATCCCTCCCCTGCCTGCCTGCCCTCCTGCCATCACTCCTTTGCCTGCCTGCCCTCCTGCCATCCCTCCCCTGCCTGCCATCCTGCCTACCGTCCCTTGTCTCCTAACCCAGATGGAAAATATACCCATATATATATCCTCCCTTGCCTCCTAACCCAGATGGAAAATATACCCAGCTTAATAACAGGTTTTATTTTTCTATGCTGTACTCTGGCAACTTTTTTAGTCAGTGTGAAAATAAACTTGTAATTTTATAATGGTTTTCTTCTTGAACAGCTCAAAATGATAAACTCAACACTTGTTTAAAAAGGCAAAGAAAAATAAAAAGTGTTACTTTTATTCAGATTTGTAGTAATAGCTGAAAGCTGCCAGGTATGTCCTGGCCCAGAAGCAGAGAAAAGATAAAAAAAAATAAAAAAGTCAAATGGATGGGCAAGGCAGTGATTTCAGCCTGGTACTTTGATATTTTTACTTCTTCATTGGCTTTTTTTACACTTTGTTAGTTATTGCCATCAATTATTGGTTAAGTTAACATACTCGCACTCTGTCCAGTGTTCCAGCGATGCGGCTTCTCTTAGCGCTTCTCTGTACACTAAAGTAAGTTGAGCGGCTCGGCTCTCCTTTGGTGCCTTTAGGTCTTATCGGCAGCTGCTGCCGAATAGAGCCAAGACCTGAAGGCGCCGAGGAGTGACTTCACGCTCAACTTACTTCAGTGCACAGAGAAGCGCTGAGAGGAGCCGCATCGCTGGAACACTGGAGTAAGGTGAGTACTCTTTTCTTCAGCATCTGCAGGGCGCTGAGGGAGGGGGAGAAGCTGGCTAGCACCCCCCCACCCACACCCCGCAGCAGCTGAAGAAAAGGTATATTCGCTCCATAAGATGCACGGACATTTTCCCCCAATTTTTTGGGGAAAAAAAGTGTCTCTTATGGAGTGAAAAATACAGTATACAGAGAGAAAAAAGAGTTAGTTAAAGGGGGTTTCCAGCCTTCACAGCAGCACAATAAAACAGGTCAATTCCATTTTTATGACTTTTTACAATTTATCATCGTAGCAAATTTTGCAGTGATTTTTATATGTAATGAAAGAAACATACCTGTTTATGTTGCCACATGCCTGTCTGATCACTGCTGCTTCTGAACCGCATAGCCAGCCCCTATAGCCAATGGTTGAATAGTTTTGTGATTGGACAGGCATGTGGTAACATGATATGTCTCTTTCATTATATAATATTTCAATACTTTACAGTTTTTTTATTACATTTGAAAAAGTCCTTAAACTTAGAAATAAGTTATTTCAGCATGAGTGCTGTGGAGACTGGAGGTTCCTTTTAATTCTAGGCAATCACATTATGAGAAACTATTTGAAAAATTCTGTTTATCTTTGTTATTCCTTCTTTACTTTAAGCTGCCTATATGTGTTCTTTATTTTATTTTTTTTGCTTTTGACCATTTCCTCAGCATCCGTTAAATCTTTGTGAATATAATTTACTATACAACGAGTTCTGTTGTAGTTCTTAATATCAACAGCAAAAAGACATGTCTTACCTTTTTAGTTCACCTATAAATGTATTAAAACATGACCATGCACGCAATCCTGTGGTACTTCAATTGTCTACTTGTCTTTAGATTTAGCTTACACCTTTAACTACACTACTTTGCATTTCTCCTTTAGCCATACATGAATGCAATGCCTTATGCTTAAACTACATGCAAAGTTTCTTCTCGTTTATCAAAGATTACAATGTGCATTCCATTCATGTCATAGATAAAACACATTGAAAGTAGATTTCCTCTATATGGCTTGGGCTTGTCCCATAATGATTTCTCTTGGAGAGGAAGCTGGCTAAATACAATTCTTTAGCTCTCCCCCCACCCATTACAGTTTACATACTACTCTTATCATGGTACTTTAAAGAAATAGAGGCCTCTAAAGTCCAGGTTCTTATGTCAAAAAGGCTGCATCTGATTACCAGACCCTCCATCTTTTGAGTTTTAGTTACATTTAGGGAAACAAACAATCCCATAGATTAGACAGGTTTATATCTAATGGGGGATGCCCCTCAATATGTGCCAATATTTAGTTTATTCAGTGCTTTTTTTGTGAAAATATATTTGCCGGTACGCATTTCATATTTGCCGGTACGCCCGTGTAGGCAGAGAGGTAGTAGCAGCCCCGCGGGAGTAAAAAGTCTATGTAAATCTTTTGATTTTCCGGTACGCCGTACCGTCACGTACCGGTGCAAAAAAAGCACTGAGTTTGTTTGTATTTCAACCACAGACAATCTAAACTCTATTTCTTTACTGTAAATCAGATATAACACTTTCCTATAATTCATCTTCCTTTCCTACTTTCTTTTCTTTCCTTTTTCTCTCTTTTCTTGAGTTATTTTATGGATGTTGAATTGGATGTTTAACCCCCTTTTTTCTTTCATAACACGTTCAATCACATTTTCATATCACGCTTTGTCACTTCTTAACAAATAAAGCTTTAATAAGGAATGATACAAATTCAGTGGAACGGGGATAGAAAACAGAAATGAACTCATTTTGTTGTTCTTTTTAGTACAAACAGAGGAAAGAGATGATTTTACCTTAATACTTGATCAGCCAATTCTGGAATTCTATTTATTGAGATTTGTTCTTTAGAAATGAATACCCACCCAATCCTCCAGTAAAGGTATGTGCATAAGGTATGTTTGTTATGAGTACCTATGGATCTGGGTGGGATCTAAAGATTTCTCAAATCTCTCTATGATACAATCTAGTTAGTCGGACGATACCAGAGGTAATAGACTTGGAGTATGATACTACTGTAGGAACGCCATATTCTGCAAGAGATACAAGAATGCAAGATGAAGCATATAGATTTTACAGGACCTTCAAAGTGTCTCTTCATTAGCTTGCTACTTAATTCTTGATAACAAACACCAGAAAATAAAGTTTGTCATGCTCTCTATGATTTAGAATTCCCAGATTTGGGGCCAGTTATTATATCCTAATGAACCACTACCTCTGCTAACTTACAGTTTAATTTCATTTTTCTGTTTGAGATTGTAGAGATTATTGAAGTAATAATCATGCTCAAGCAATATGGGAATTGACTTTTGCCTGTGAGATATTGTTTAACAACAAAACCTACTTTCCACAGGAACATATACATTTTAAGTTATCACTACATTACTGATGCTCATTTCCACTTTACACTGTAATAGTTTGTTATCTCTTCAGATTAGCTAAACTGTAATATCTCACTTTACTTTGTCTAGGTAACAATATTATTTAAACTTGCAGTACTATCAGTCACTTGCAACGGTACTCCCATCACTTGGTTTCCTTGATGTTACAATGCCTGTTGAATCCCAACAGTGTGCATGCAATCTCCTTTTATCTCTCATTGAATTACTCCAGCTGCATGCAAGACTTGGCCTTTGACCTAGTCTAGCCCACTGAATTCTAGAAGCCATTATTCACATTCTCTAGAGAGGTTTCTTTGTAGCTCTCAATTAAAGCTCCATTTAGCATAATATATTATTACGCTCACAGTTTCGGAAATTCATTTTCATTTTAAAATTTCTTCATGCCTTTTCATAGGCCGCAAATAAATCAGTGTACCAAATCATGCTTTTGATCCCCATTACAAAGTAGTTATTTCAGCACATTACAATTGCTGGAAACATGGCTTCTTGTTAGTGTTAAAACGTATCAGAAATATGTTAAAAAAGCTATACTTAACATTATAATAACATCAGTGCGAGAAAATCTCTCTGCTATATTAATCAGAGGAATACAAATTTCCATGTGAAAGCATGAATAGAAATTCTTAAGCAACTTTTGGCAAGCTGACACATAGACCCAGGGTTTACAAGGCATATGGTTAATAGGCAGTTGGTTGGAGGAACATGGAGTCTCTGTTGATTTGTCCTGGGATTTAGGTGTAACATATTGGGAGCTCCTATTCTGGGACACCCAATCCTCCAGTGACGCGGACACAGCGCAAACATAAGGACTGCCGTTCCCTCACCCTTGTACATCAGACCCAAGATGGCATGATGTAAAAAAAAGAAAGAAATTGTTGCAGCAGCACCAGAACTAGCGCCTGTATCCCTCCCTCCTCCACTCCTCTTCCTCCAAGCAAGGCTTTGGAGTCTTGGGATGCCAGATGGCAATGTCCCTAGTTATTTTTGTCCAGTTTTCTTAAACCGGCCCAGTTATTGAGATAGCTATTGGGGGATTTTGCAACATAATAAATTTAATCAAAAACAGTAGGGGTAATTTAGGGGTGATTTTCAGCAGGGTCAAGCAAGGTTGACAATCCAGTTATGTTTTTAAAAAGATTCATTTGCACCACTAACCTACAGTTTTCTATAGGTAATTTAATGTAAAGTAGACATCAACCAGTAATACCTGGGAGTGGTGGAAAATAGTGGAGAGCCTTCCTTTCGAGGAAATAAAGCTGTTCCTAAAGCACCTCCATCTAAGTGCTGAACGAAATCCAAATTCCAATAGAGCAACAGCTGGAGGCAAGTAGTGTGCTACCAAGAGTGTTTATTGACGAGCTGTATTACATGTTTCGGGCACCAATGCCCTTTATCAAAATGGTCAAATTTTGATAAAGGGCTTTGGTGCCTGAAACATGTAATACAGCTCGTCAATAAACACTCTTGGTAGCACACTACCTGAATTTCTAGAATACATTTCTATATACATTGAATTTAATGTAAAGTGACCTGGTTCTATAGCACACTTGTGCTCTAGAACCAGGTCACTTTACATTAAATTCAAATTGGGATGAATTGGCTAAAGGGAGTGGGGGTGACGGTTTCAGTCCTGACCCCTTTGGTTAATGTTAATGCCTCCCTACCCAAATTGGTTACTGTTACTGGGGTAGGGGGAATGGGAGGAGGTCCAGCGGGACCCCCTCCTGGTAGCATTACCCCACCCTGCATAGTGCTGGGGCAGGATGGGGGGAAAGGGGGTCCCAGGGACCCCTTATTTTTCTTTAAATAGCCCCCTACCCCACAGGAGCAAGGAGGGGCAGGGGGGAGGATGCAGGGAAGCGGCTTATATGGAGCTGCTTCCTGCACTTAGCGATCCCCCACCCTGCCTAGCGCTGGTGCAAGGTGGGGGGATAGGGGGTCCCAGGGACTCCTTCTTTTTATTTAAATAGCCCCCCTACCCAACAGAGACATGAAGGGGTAGGGGGGAGAGTGCAGGGAAGTGGCTCCCAGGGAGCCACTTCCTGCACTTAGCAATCCCCTCACTCAGCCTAGTGCTAAGTGAGGGGTGATACTGGGGGGAGTTGTGGGGATCCCAGGGACCCCTACTAGCTGGAGTTTAGTTAGTTTAAACAAATTATTTCCTTAGCACTAATATTGCAGTAGCGCTATGGAAATAATTGGGCATTTAAATCATTAACTGCTTACTTGCCGGTTAATGATTTAAATAACGCTGGATGGGGGGGAATCGGGGGATGTGTGGGGGTCCTGTAGACCCCCAGTGTAGGGAACCATAGCACTGTAGCAATATCAGCAGGTATTGCTGCAGCGCTAAGTCTTCTCCCATTCACTTTAATGGGATTCGGAGTTCGGGTTCATGTTCGACCCAAACCTTAAACCAAACTTCTCAAAGTTCGAGGTTCGACTCAAACTCGAACTTTTTAGTGCTCGCTCATCACTAATGATCACCACAAGTTTTGTGAGTGCATTTAATTTCTACCCACCACTATTTAGGCTATACCTGACATACTACAGTATATAGACATTCTTTTTCTTAAAGAGGAAGCACCTGTCATCCATATATGATGGGTTAGAAAAGGTTTTGTGCAGTGTGTTGGTCACCAAATAAATGTAGCAATTAATCTGACTATACTTGCTGCTTGCCACTGGGCCAAGCATATTGTAACTAGCTGATTTGTTACTAAGAAAATAATAAACTGGGAAACCAACAGAACAATGTATCATTAAAGGAGAACTTCAATTCATTACTAATAGGGCTGATTCTTAAGAGGGAGGGGGAAAATACTAACAGATAAAGATTTTAGTCTCTATCACTGCCTCCTGCTCTCCATAAAAAGCCAACCTCTTCTGCTTTGCACAATGAAGTAATCCTCTTCACTTTGTGTTCCTGTTGAATATCAGTGAGTTGAGCATGTGCAGATGCAGTTTTACATCAGTATTCTCACTGAAATTCGACACGTGCAGTACTGTGCCCATCTGCTCTTCTGTGTATTGGGATATACAGAACCTTCTATATATCATTCCAAACCTTATCAGGCTATTGGATTATCTGATGCCTAGTAGCCTTTTATTAGGCAGGAACTTCATGGTCTACAACCTCAGTTCTCTATATATGCTTTGGAACTGATTCCATACTACTATGTAGCATAGGGCAGGTGTTTTTGTGCTTTCTACTTTAGCTAAGTAGAAATAGAAAATAGCAAAACCATTAGGCTTTTTACTATACATTGAAAACGCAGACAGAGATTCAAATGAATCATAGCAACACTTGATACCCTAGTGAATCTCAGTAGGGAATCCCCCTACACTAAAAAATGATTATTTTATAAGGCTTTAAGATTGCTGTTTGCATTCAATTTACAATGTTTCCCATGTAACGGAATAAGCAGACAGACAAGGATATACTCATTTAAATCTCATCAATTTGACATGCAAGTTTTAATGTCAAGTTTTGCAAATGATCAAATCACCTGACATTATTCCTCAAGAAATACCTCTAGGCTATGTAACAAGTATACATAATTTGAGGTCCATTACATATGCAGTACATCTGATTTAAATGGAAAGAATCTAATTATTATTGCTTAATGTATTGCTTTTGAAATAGATTGAGACTGTCATTAAATACATAAAGGGTTTAGCTTACTTAGAGGCTTCTGCCACTTGTATATTCATCTTTCAGTTATTCAAACTAATCACTTCAGTATTCAGAGATTTTTCTTCAACTTTATTAACATACACATATTCTATTTAATTGTTTTTAGAACTACTGTCCATCATCCCTTCCACCCCACAGAACCATGTCATAATTTTTCAGAGCAATTATGTTCGGCTTCTTGTTTCAATAATTTGATACCATGGGGAATGCATTCCCTTTGAATAGCAAGGAACATTATCTTTGCATCACACTTCATATGCATGAATTGAAATAGCAGGGAAAAAAACATAGTAATAATTGTTTCCTGTCACAACCACGGTTGGTGACAGTGGAATATTGCTTAAGGGAATACACATTACCAGTGTTTGTGACCATGAACCATAACAATGGCTGTTTTCACATTTTAATACAAGATTGATTTCAGTAACAACAAATTTATCTTAAATTGCAACATCCTTTTCATATTTTTTAGCATGCGGCTAAACATTTCTATGCCTCCTTGCAAGAGTAGTCATGTATAAATTATTTCTATTCAGAAGATTTGCGTCTTCATTAATTTGTGGAATCAATGGTCCTTTAATTTTTTTTTTTTTTAATTCTTTTGTGCCTTTTTGAAATGTTTTGAAGGTATATTTACTATTACATCAGGAACGCGACAAATGAAAATAAAAATGGATTTTTATGTCAGAAATACTTGACCTAACCTGTTGTGCTAAAATAATAAGGCTAATATCATAGGGAACGCCTGCTGTTAAACATTGTGGTCACTTCTGAAACTTTACCTCTTTAATTCACAATATGTAAATATATTTCATACTCCTGCAAAGCAAAATCCTGTATTGCATTGTGGGATGCAGAACAAAATGGCAAAAAAGGTGTCTAACAATTTATAACAGCCTTGGAGCTGGGTGATAGAATACCCCACTCACTAAAATGCACATCATGTAGACTGTTTGAATTTGGGGGAGCCTGAAGGCAATGCTCCCTGGAAACTGAGTTTGTAACGTAAAACACTGTAAAATTGGCAGACAGTTCCTTTCCTTTTGGAAAGGAATCTTTGGGGTCAATTCAACCTTTTCAATTTGCTTCAGCATTTATCAATGCTTTTCAATGCTATTTTTCTATTTGCTGGACTTTTCGATTCTGCTATTTTTCTATTCACTGGACTTTTTAATGGTGATTTCTAAAAGACCTATAAAAAAATGTCAGTATCACTCAAGATTGATATCAGTAAATATAGATCATTTTGCCCTGTTTTCTATGCGGTTCCCCTTCCATCGCTCATTAATATTGATATTGATAGTCTTTTCAATGTGAAAACTCATCCGACTGTGGCAAAATGACTGTTCTCACTCTACAAGGAATAATAGACTTTCTCCAGCCTAAAGTAGGTGAACGCTTTTTGGCAAAAGCATTTGATGAAATGGCTTTAAAAATCAGCAGAAACGTTGGTATATTGTCTGCATTTAATAAGCTTTAACAGGTCCACAAAATGGGATAATTTATAAATACAAATAAAAATATAGTTTTTTAACACGTCATGATTTGCGGAAAAACTTAAAAGCACAAATTTTTTCTTCTTATTATAATGTATATGTTCAATTAATCATGTCTCAGAAGCCTAATGGGCACATTTACTAAAGTCCAACATGTTTTTTGACTAGTAAATGCAGGAGAAACAGCCTATATTTAACAATATCACTGTTTTCTCCTATTTACTAAACTGTTCAAAAACATTTTTATCACCCAAAAGAATTCTCCACCCTCAGACTGGTGTAAACCCATTATTCCCTATGAAATTGGTTCTGTCATTTAGCCTGAGTCCAAAATGTTTCCCCATTGAAAAGAGACATTGATATCGATCTGTAATGGAAGGGACCCACATAGAAAAGCATTGCAAAGTGTGCAGCTGTTAATGGATCAATATTGATAATGATTTATTTCAATGGAGAAACATTTTTATCGATCATTTGTAAATCAGGGAAATGAAAAGTACAGGGAAACAAAAACTAACTGCGAAAGGGGGTAAAATCAATTGCTATATGGTCGAATTGTTCTTAGTAAATATGCCAATAAATGTTAATTCCAGAGTAATTTATTTAATTGTGTTTTCAATGTAAGTAAAAAAATCTTAATAAATCTTAATGAATGCACACTGCAAACATACATTTGATTAATTGTCAATAAAATATCTATGAGAGAATCTAAAAGTAGGATACACCAGAGTAGGACCAGGGTAATTCGACAGCTCAATGAGGAAGTCAGAAAACTTAGGGGTTATTCATCAAAGAGAAAATGCAATTTCATGTGTAGCGTTGCAACCTCAGTCGAACAGTAGTGACGCAAGTTTGACCAAGTGAAGTGATGTGACGTTATATTTACAATGTCACTTTAACTGTATCAAGTAAATATTACATCCTTTTCATGTCACCATAATTCTAGATCATGTTGTTATTTGGTTGCTATATATTGTTTGTCATCTGAGTATACTGCATCTCTACTTTGATCTGGAAAAATCAAAATGGCAAATTCAGAGCAGTACATCTTCCAAAATTTGCCAGTTCAACACTCTCCAATGATTGGTGAATAGGAAAAGTCCTGTGCAAGTGTGCACAAAGAAATGTGAAGAGCTCTATAAGTCCGTTACCAATATAAGGTGTGGAATTGGTTTTGAATTTCCAACATAGCAGAGTTTTATGAATAAGAAGAGTTGGAGAATTGGTGAACGGATGTGAATTCAGACTCGCTTTTATGAATAAGCCCTACAGTTGTCGGTGTTACTTCTGAGTCTTAGAGACGGGTGCAAGGTAGCAATGTTTAGATAACCTAAGGTAAGAAGAAATAGCCGACTGCCAATGTCTGTATTTATATAGCGCTGATATATTACACAGTGCTTTACAGATATTAATGAATCACTTCAGTCCCTTATAATCTAGTTTCCCTAATCAGTCTCACACACATAGACACACACAGATGTATGTTTTTGGATTGTGGGAGGAAACTGGAGCAGGGAAAACTTACAAACTCCATGTAGATGAAGTGCAGGGTGGAATTGAACCCAGAACCCAGCGCGGCAAGGCAGCAGTATTAACCACTGAGCCAACACATTGCCCATGATGATGTGCCTTAATTTTTCTATGATACTTCAAGACTCTAATGTAGGCTGTACAGCACATTATAATAAAGACATAGAACATAGATAGATATACTCAGGGAAAGATTTCAGACTTATGTTTATATCCAAAAGTTAGTAACTCTACAGTTACCTTTTAAGAAGAAATATCAAACAAAGGCTTGCTATACTTATGTTTCATATCTTTTGATTTGATTTGCTTGTAATTGCTTAAGATATACCTTTCAAGTGTGCAATTAGTAGTATAATCTTTTTGGATGGTCATGATACTAAAAAGGAGATGGCTTATGGATACACAGTGGACCGTCTGTGTATATTTTGTATTGGTTTAAGAGGTTTTTGTTTTAAAGTCCTTTATTAATATAGGATAAATAAGGTTATTGTGTAAGTGGATTACTATGTATAAAGTTCTGTTTGTTCTTAGTACACTGATCAATATGGTGGGTAAGGGAAAAAAATATTACGGTAATTCATCTACTGGTGCAATCATATACAAAGTTCTAGTAACCTATAGCAGCCAATCAGCAGTTAGTATTCACTGGTATAAGGAAACTAGAATTATGAAAGCCAACCTCTGATTGGATGCTATGGGTTGCTAGACCTCTATAATGTTTGCCCCTGTTGGCATGTATGTAAAATAATTGATTGCTTGTTAACAAACTTAATAATCAACACTGAAGGTCCTTAGAGAAATGTAATGCAGCACTAGTCCTAAGTTTCTGTACATACAATATTCTATAATGTCATTAACGTCAAAATGAGCCAGCCTTGGTTATTAATAACATCCTTAATAATAGTCTTGAATATTAATGAATTCATCCAGTATAGAATATCTCTGCTTTCCATAGCATGTTTTGCATTATCCAGGCAAATGACTTTAAAAGATACTTAATCAGATGTTCATAATCTATCATTCTCTAATAAAGATTATTATATGTTAATATGTTAAATGACATACCGCAGGTGGATGTTCCTCCAGAGTGGGAGTAATGGCAACAAGGAAAAGGCATACTGTTCAGCATGCATTACGAATAATGGGCATTTAGCAAGTGCCCTCACTGAATAAAATAAAAAGGCTGTTTGGAATTGTGTTGGTTATTACCCAAAATAACATAAGCAATCTGATTACATATACCATTTGTGATGCTATAAAGTCTGAATATAAGTTTTGAATTCTATCCGCCCAGCTGTGCAAATAGAATACATTTTGGCATGTTACATTTTTTTCAGAATTAATTGCACCAAGGTTGCTTTCAGAGAACAAGTCACCACTGAGGTCAAGTTCAGACATCAAGGGGCTGATTGACTAAATGGTGAATTCAAGTCGCAACTTCAAAATAATTGCGAATTCACTTCTCATTATTGACTAAGCGGTGAATAGACTTGTCGAACAAGTGGACAGCAGTGATTGTTGATGAATGCGTTGTGCGGCATAGTCAGTTGGAAAGAAGTTGAATGCGGAGTCCTGCCATCACCCCCCCCCCC